>CAUYTI010022222.1:0-11696 GCA_963575145.1 Galago senegalensis
TCATTCAATACACAATTTTTTTTTTCATTTTGGTGAGGTATATTTATTTTTCCCTTTAGTTGCATATGCTTTTATTGTAATATCTAAGAAATGATTTTTTGATCCAAAGTTACAAAGATTTATACCTGTGTTTCTAAATAAGAGTTTTATAGTTTTAGCCTTTTCATTTTGGTCTTTCATTTGGGCTTAATATAGTATCACCTCTTCCACTTGGTCTTTGTTTACCCTTTGGGATGTGTTAAGTATCCAACTTCATTTTTGCATGCAGAGGATATCCAGTGATCTTAGAGACGTTTGTTGAAAAGAATCTTCTCCTAATGAATGACCTTGACATTCTTGTCAAAAATCATTTGACCACAAACATGAAGATTTATTTCTGGACTCTCAATTATATCCATTAATCTATATGTCTATCTTTATGGTGGTACCATACTATCTTGATTATTGTAGGTTTGTTATAGATTTTGAAATTGAGAATGGCAAATGCTCAAATTTTGCTCTTATTTTTCAAGAATGTTTTAGCTATAATGGGTCCCTTAAGTTTTGATATGAATTGTAAGATCAGCTTCTCAATTATAACCCCCCCCCCAAAAAAATCTAACTACAATTATGATGGGGATTGCATTAATTTGTCACCAATGAAGCCAATTTAGGGAATAACACCATGTTAATGATATTAAATTTTTTAATCCATGAACACAAGACATCTTTCCATTGATATAATTCTTCTTTAGTTTCTTTTTAACAATATTCTGTAGTTTTCAATGTACAAGTCTTATACTTCTTTGGTTACATTTATTCCTAATATTTTATTCTTTTTTTTTCTTTCTTTTTTATTTTTTATTAAGTCAAATACACATACATCTTGGACACACTCATGCATATGTGGGGTACAATGTGCTGATTTGTTTTTACACAATCTAACGTGATTACATTTAACCAATCAACATAGCTTTCAGGGTAAAAGGCGGGATCACACCTGTGGAACATATGACAAAGGTACAAGTCAAATCTGTGAAATGTAGAACATAGATGTTTTGGCACAATAATCTTTTTTTTTTTCAAAGAAACAAATACTTTTCTAGAAGCATGTAATTCACTAACTATAAATATTTACTGCAATTTTTAAAAACATAATTAGAAAATTTTAGATTATTTCATATATCCTTTATTTATTATTTATAGTCTCTGGATTTTTCTGCTAGAATTTTCATAGTCAAAGCTGTAAGTAAGTAGTAAAGCATAAGACTGGATTCCACATGTCTCATGTTTTTGGCCAAGACCAGTATTAAAGTCATGCTAATGATGTGGCTTCATCATGTCATATATGGGCCCTTCCTCTGGAAGGGACTCTAAATGCCCTCAGAATATGTGTGCATGTGAAACCTACAGTGAATCTGGAATGTAAATCATTCTGTTCCTATTTCTTGGCCAACTGCTTAAGTGCCTTATGAGAAAACATATGTGTGCTCAAATTTTTTTTTAATCCAAGAAAATTGTCAGAAATAACCTAGAAGCATCTCTTTTTGAAGACAGAGTCTGAAGGTTGTGACATATACAATAAGATGTTCAGCCCTTGTCATCCCAGTGTAAGATTTTGGGTTATTGAAGCAGCTCAGATGGGGTCATGGGTGCCAGGCATCAGGTTGAGATGACAACTCACCTTTCTGTGTTGTGCTCACAAATGAGCCGCAGACTAAAAAATCAGCAGGTGTAAGCCTACAGCTAATTAAGCAGAGTGCAGTACAGGGTGTCCATAAAGTTGGTTTACGTGTCATTTAGAACAAACAACTATGAGTGGCGCCTATGGCTCTAGGAATAGGGTGCCGGACCCATATACCGGGGGCAGCAGGTTCAAACCTGGCCCTGGCCAAAAACTGCAAAAAAAAAGAATAGCCAACTATCCTAAACTGCACATGAACTTTATGGACACCCTGTACTTGTCAAATAATAAAATTAAATAACTGTTAGGATGCAGGTACAAAGTTGAGGTTAATAGAGAAATTTCTAGGGATTCAAAATTGATTTCACCTGGAAGTCTTGGACTTATATGGGGAAAACCTAAGGCTCTGTGGGGGAAAGTGCATGATGCCCCCCTCCCACTTCACGCTTTGCTGATAGGGAGCTGAGCCAGCCCAGGCACAGCACCCAGCGTCCTTCTTCCACCTGTCTGTGCTCGGCTTTCCTGGAAGGCCGTCTCTGCCCCATCTCCAGGTAGATGCAGTCGCCCTTGCTCAGTTTCTTCAGACAGACTGAGCAAAATTTAAACCCTATTAACAGAGAAAATATATATGTCAACGCTCATATATCACTCAGAAATATATATACCCTCACTTTACAATTTAATCATTTATCCACAAAAAGTTAATAAAATTAGAGAGGGCAAATCATTTTTTCAAGGAAATTAGGAAAGTCAGGAGATTCAATGAGATTGGAAATGTCTTAAAAAACAAAGGTTTTGATCATCGAGACAGTGGCGAGCTTTTGGTCAGATGCCAGAGATGGGGAGTGCACCTTCCCAAATACTGAGGATGCAGAAACACTTCTTCTCAGGCCTAGTGATTTTTAAAGAATTTGTGTCCCTCCCAGCATTTCTGTCTGTGCTGCTGTATGACACCTGACACAGATCCTTTCTCCTGCTCCCAGTCCACTTTTGTCACATCCTGGCCTCTTTTCACTTGGATGGGAACCTTTCCTCCTCAATATTCACCTTCTCCTCTGATTTACCCCTCAAAAATGACCTAATAAACCAAGTATGATTAGTTACGTGGTGACTGTTAAGGATTAGTGCAATAGCTTCCCTGGGGTAAAAAGACAAGAGGACAAGAAATCCTCTGATAAAAGGACACATCCCTAACTGTGGCATTCTGGTATTATCCAGCCCCAAATGAATTGTTGTTCAAGAAGAGCCAGAAATTCCTGACTGCTCCACACACCTGGAGAGCAGCTGTCCACTGTCATTTCCCCAGGGTCGCTGCCAGCAGTGAGTCTCCTCTCCTAAAACAAACCCTGCAGCCTTCTGCGTCTTTGTCTTTTTCTGACATCTGAAGACTAGAAAGATCTGAAAGGAATCCGCTCTCTAACCCAAACACCAAAATGTCTGAAAACCAATTCCTGCAGCCCCTAGAAATCCCCTAGCCCTTTCCCCCTATTTATAAAATATTATAAATATGTATATAAAACAATTACAGAACCAAAATAAACTAAGGCATTTTTCCTCGATGGTACTTAATTATGGTGTTAATCAAATTGCATCTAAAATAATTATTTTTCAACCACAGGCACAGGGAAGGAATTTAAGTTCAGCAGTGACTCAGAATTAGAGCGTAAACACAAACAAGTGTCTTGGCACAGAGAGAGAAAGCCTGGGGACAGGATGTGGTTGCAAAGGAATATTTCCCCTTCCAGCCACTGGTTTCATGGAACTTTTGGTGAGACAAGACTAAAGGGCATTTTCTTCTGAGGATCTACATGAAAGAAGTTTTAAACCTATCAAAGACACTAAAATTTGGGAGGTTCTAGATTTGTTGGTTGTTATTAGTGTAGTAAGAACAAGTTTATAGATGTATCATATTAATACTGCGTTGCAATGATATGTCTCCATCATTATCATAGCTAATAAGAATTTTAGAAGAATTTTTCTAAGTGTCACAACACTAAATAAAGGGAACTATGGAATAAAACCAGCCCTAAGGAATAACATTTTTGGAGCAAGTGGGTGAATGGCAGTGTGACCTACTGAACTCTGAAGTGGAGAAGATGGAGAGGACAGAGTAAGGGCAGCGTGGGGACTGGGCACCTTGCATCCCAGCCCAGGGTAGGAACGTGCAGAGAGCAGTAGGGTCACGCAAATTCAGAACAGTCCTCCTCAGAGGAGAGCTGTAAGTGCAGAAACCATTGGTGCATAAATTACATTAAAGTCGTGGGAGAAAACGCAGATGAGGACCAAGACCCGAGGCAAGCCCTGGGAGGGTGGTGGCGCACACACCCCAGCACAAAGAGAGGGCAACAGGACCTATTCACTTGCCAGCAGATTCCAGTCATCTTCCTCAGATCATGAGATTCATGGGTCAGGTGGCATCTCAGGAACACTCCAAGTGGGTGATTGGAAAGAGTTTAGACAAAGAGTTATTTACCGACATGTGATCAGGTTGAGAGCAACGGCAACAAGCAACAAGCACCAAGGTCCTGCAGCAACTCCAGCGGGGCCTGACTGGCGGCCACAGGGTGGTGTGGTCAGCAGGGCAGTGAGACCACCGCTGTGGGGGGATGACCGAGGAAGGAGGGGCGTCCCTTGGGGCAGCAGCACAGCCACTGCCCGGCACCCCAGTCCCTCCACCCACTCTGCCCCCTTCACCACACCGACCATGTCCACACACAGGCAGTGCTGACACAGGCCTGGACGTCAGGGTGAGAAGATGAGCCGGGAAAGCTGGGAACACCCCACGTTATGAGTAGTTACACTTGACCACAAACTAGATCACATTCATATGCTGTTCACACTCTGTGCTGGAAATGCCAAGTTCTTCACACTGGAGCAGAGGGACCAAGTTCTGTTTTGCCTGTAATTATCTTTATTTACAGAGCAGTATTTGTGTCAAATTCCGCCTCTCATGCCCAGTCCCACCAAGGCAGCACCGTGGCCCCTGCCTGTTTGTCAGAGGATCCCTCTGCACTGAGCCGACTCACATGTGGCTTTGGACTCAAGGAGACCATGGAGGTCCTGAGAGGCCACTGTCTCATCTGCCCACATCACTGGGCTCTTCACAGGCCCTGCTCCTTGGGACAGTGTCCTCATCTTGCCCTGTGGTCAGGGACTGGAAACTCTCTCCAGCTAACATGGAGTTCAATGCAAATCCCCGGGGGAAAAGCCCAGGAAACCATGAGGGTCTGGAAAGGTCCTAAGGCTGCACAGTGACTCACAGGGATCCTGTCCCCCATCCCTTTTGCTTCCTCTCCCTTGAAGCCCCAGGAAGTTATCCCCCTCCAGCCATATGATTCCCAGTGTTACTCTGACTCTTCTACTCCTGGGTGTTTACAGATCCCTCCAGGATGTGCAACATTCATTTTGTACAGAGATTGCTTTTTGCTTCAAAGCTGATTTAAATTTCAGCAATCCCATGTGGCTAGTGGCCTCCATGTCAGGCAGTGAAGATTTAGTGTCATCAGCTGTGATCTTTGTACCTGGCCTAAGAAAATCCCATGTTGTTTCATGGCAAGAAGTCAAGGGTTAACAAGTTAACCTTGCTCGGGCAGTCTGAGCAAGGGTCCTAAGGCCACTGTGTGACCCAGTGCTGTCACACAGGGGATCCTACAGAGTTTACCCCAGCTTCACAAGAGAAGAAAGGGAGGTTTGTTAAAAACATTCATCCGGATAGTGACGGAGGTTGGATTTGAACCCAGATGTGCTGGACTTTTAAAAGCCATGTTTACTGTTCTGTTGTCCCAGAGTTGCTGCACAGTGTAACAGGAAATTTTAGAGTCAGGCAGATCTTGGCTTAAGTTCCAGTTCTTCAAAGTACTTGCCTGAGACCTTGGATCAGATATCTATCCTGCCCAAAGCATTGTTTCTTCAGCTGCAAAGTGGAGGTAATAAAAGTAGTTCCATCACATTTTGTATATGTTATGTAATATTCTAAGTGTATTTCACAGTATAATATCTTATGTGCAGAACTCAAAAATTGGTATCATTATTACTTATATGTAGAAACTAATTACAAACCATCCTTTAACTTAATCACTAGCGCCCAATCTCAAGGAGCTCCAGCCACTTTCTTGAGCTCCATCAGGCACCAGAGCCTCAGAGCTCCAAGATTGCTCCAGCTTTTCAGTTCTTTTTCAGTGGATCAACTACAGAAGGGAGGGGGAAAGATCTTCCTTTAATCTCAAGTACCAAGAGCCAAAGATGTAGGCAAATAATAAAAAGTGTATCTTTGGCTCTGTACTACCATTCAGGAAAATATCAGTTATTATCAATATTTTATATTGATTCTATTATATTTTTCAGGAGAGTATATCATAGTTAGCTAGGTATATAGTCATAATGGTATAAATTAATCTTCCCGACTACTATATTAAATTATGAGAAATTGCTGACTATTCTTCAGAAAGATAAGAATGTTTCTTATATGACAGTTTACTAAACTTAAGCCAGATTTTCCTGGTTCATGACAAGTGGTTGTGTGCCAGGAACAGGAGTCAAACAAATTGTACCTCAGACAGGCTCATGACCGTCAAATCTGATGTCACTGTGAGGACAGTGGATACAAATCACAGGGTGGCCAGGGAAAGGCACTGTGCTGTATAGTCTAAAACATTTCAAAAGGCACATTTCTTATTTGTTAGCTTCAAAATAATTGGCTAGCCTGTGCAAGAAGTTCAATGGGCTACAAGAGACATAAAGATTTCAAATATCTTGTTGATCAAAAGCAAAATAATGACCTACAACCTTCCTAGAGATGTGGATTAAATTTGTGAAACATATCTATTAAGAAGGACAATAAATCTCAACCACATTTAAATTAAAAGATTTATCGGTGACAACATGGAAAAAGGCCAAGCAGGAGGAGCCACAGGGCCAGGGCAACCATGCTAGAGGGGAAGCAAATGGTCCCTCATCCCTTCCTGGAGTATCTCCCTCCCTCTTTCCTCAGTAGGACAGGTGACCGTGAATGGAAGGTCTTGGGGCTGGCCAGGCACTGGAGTCAGGTGCATCCTAGATCCACCCTCTGCTGTTGCCTAATCAATGCCTTTTATTAGAGAAAATAGTATTCTTTTCTACACAGAGAAGTTAGCATATCAACTTAAGATCAATGTTTGCACTTCTGATTCATCTGCTATAGTTCCTCATGAAGCTTGAAACCTAAAAAATATGTGGTCTGGTGCAACAACAAAGTAACTAATGATTAAGAAAGATCTATCACTAACACAACAGTGGTCCAAGTCACAGAGAGAGTTTTGTAGATTGTACTTAAATTTGATACAGTTTAATCTTCTGAACTTACTTCTGAGTATGAGTCCAGTCACCTGTCAGAAAAATCAGAAAGACAGGAATAAAAACAATGTTATTTGGCAGGATAGATCATCAAATGAAACACAGGCTTTGGGTAATAATCTGAACAATATAGAGAGTATCTGTCTCACAGAAGACTTCACATAGAAGAAAGGGCTCTGGGGCTATCATGTTGTCACCAAATGCAGGATGACTATGCCAGTGACAATTACTGCTCTGGACAGCAAGCTTCAGAACTGCCTTGTTGGAGGAAGGCATTCCTATGATGTTGATGAAGATATCATTTTGGAATCAAACAGACAAATTTCAGAGGGCATCCAATGACATTATGAAACTGCAAATATTGCCCCATTCTTGCTAGCTGGCTCTGAAATGCTTTCAGTTGGCATGATCTTGAATACAGCACAGTACTGGGGAATTGCAGTGGTTTGAGATTCCAGGAGATGTTGGGATAGAGTGAATATATTTTGCCTATGGAATGAACATAGATCTTTGGGGACCAGAAGAGAGGCTGTTGTAGAGAGAATAATGTCCCTCAAAGATGTCAATGTACTAATCCTCAGAACCTATGAATGTGTTACGTGATCGGGACTGGTGTGGTGGGAGAGGGAGAGACTGAGATTTGAAGATATGACCTAGCCAACTTTGAACATAGTGGAAGGCTGTGAGCCAAAGAATACAGGTGGTGTCGGGAAATTGGAAAAGGTAAAGAGACTGTTTTCCTCTGGAACCTCCAGAGGAACGTAGCCTTACTGACACCTCAATTTTAGAACTTCTGATCTCTAAAACTAATAAATTTGTGTTGTTTTAAGCCACTAAGGCTGTAGTAACTTGCTATGGCAGCAATGGGAATTTAATACAGAAGTGTTTAGAAAAGTAACAGAAGTTTTCATTTCAGTTCCTGAATTTCTCATTCTCAAAAGGAATTTGGAAATGACATTGGCAACAAGATTGATCACTGCAGTAAATGTAGGGATGATGGATTCACTCACTGAAAAGCAGAACCTAAAAATTGGCAACTTAGCCTTTGAGCAGATTCCAGCAACAGTAGCTGTTTTTTGCAGTTATATTGGGCTGGGTTCCAGAGGAGAAACATGGCTTTTATCATTCCATCATTTTGTGCTCTGGGATCTCTTCTACCAAGAATAATAGTTTGGGTTATTGTTGGTTCAAAGAAGCATGGTATAAATCCTGCTAATGACAGTACACCCATTGCTGCTAGTTTTGGCAGTCTGAAGACTCTATTTTTATGTGAATAAGTCAGAGTCTCTACTCTTGTCTGGAGACTTATTACTATATATTTGTTGGTGCCTTTTTCTCAGCTCTAGCTCCCATCTGAATGCAGTGGCTGCCAAACTTTCAGCCACCAGGGCACTACTCCGGTCGGTCTGGGAGCCCACCCTAACAGTGAGGCTGGCAGTGGCACTGGGCCTTACTCTGGAAACATTTGTATCTGACCCATTTTGACTGGGGTCATTGCTTATGTCCTATTTGCTAATAATATTAGCCTAAAGACACTGGGCAGCTTCCTCACTTCATATACGCAGCACTCCAGGAGAAATGCTTGATGAACCCAGAGTTTGTTATTACCCACTAAGAATATTTTTAATACAGAAATAAGTAGTAAGTCTGCTGAATTTTTACTGAGTTTAAAGCTTTCTCAATATTATCTTTTTACACTTCCACTTGGTTAAAAAATAAAAGGTCATACTGTTTAACTGTAATCATCACAGGAATAGTCATTTCTGCTGTGTTATAGATTGGACCTGGAGGATTTCACATGGGAAGGCCCTCACTTCCTGGGTCCAGGAGAGCTCTGACAAGCCTCCACCCTCCACCCACCACAGAAATTGGTTGGTTTGCCTGGGGCAGCCTTATCAGCCTTGAGAGTTCATTTTCAGAGGTTTATGGGAGACTGAGATGTTAAAGGCTGCTAACTCTTCTCACATAATCAACGAGAAAACTTACAGTTCTTTCAAAAGTTTTAAAACAGTAATTTGTCTTTTGCCAGAAAAGATTTAGTTGGCCCAGATTCAATTAGATGGCCTTCTCTTTTTTTCACAAAAGAAATTTTGTGTTGAACTATATAATAGAATGACAAGTATTTGCACTGCCTTTCATAATATAAATGATACAAGCTCATCTCTGGAATTTATTAACTAGAAAAGGACATACAATGTTTGCAATGAATAATTTTGAGACCACATATAACAGGAAAGTACCTGATTGTCATTTAACTTGTAATGCAAGTTTAGGAGTTTGTTTACTCTTCCTAGCTCACACACATGTGCTATACTGCAAAGCAAGCTATGAGATTCAGGAGACTTAACCAAGCTTCTCATAGTTTCAACAGTGCTTGCTTCTATGCCAGAAGAATACAATTTAACAATTACAGTTAACTAAAAGACAGTTGGGCTTTGCTAACCTAAAAATATTCTGCTGGGTATAAGAAAAACTCAATTTTACTTGCATCTACTAATTACCATGGAGGAGTTCATGGAAAGCAGTATTTCAAATACAGAATACCCTTGAAAGATCTTTAATCTCACTCTTAATTATTAATTTATAAAATAATAATTGATTTTTTCCCTGAAAAAATTTTTTTCTTTTTTTAATTTATTGTTGGGGATTCATTGAGGTTATAAGAAACCAGGTTTGACTGAGTGCATTTGTTAGGTAAAGTCCCTCTTACAATCATGTCTTGCCCCCAAAAGGTGTGTCACACACCAAGACCCTCCTTCCCTCTCTCTGCTATTCCTTTCCCCACCCCCACCCTCCTTCTTTCTCTCTCAGCTTCCCTTCCCCCACCCACACCATGTCATTAATTGTTCCCATATCAAAATTGAGTACATAGGATTCATGTTTCTCCATTCTTGTGATGCTTCACTAAGAATAATGTGTTCCGTCTCCATCCAGATTAATACAAAGGCTGTAAAGTCTCCATTTTTTGTAATGGCTGAATAGTATTCCATGGTGTACATGTACCACATGTACAGCTTGTTAATCCATTCCTGGGTTGGTGGGCATTTAGGTTGTTTCCACATTTTGGCAATTGTAAATTGACTCTGCAATATACAGTCTTATAAGTGTCCTTATAACAAAAGGATTTTTTTTCCTTTTGGGTAGATGCCCAGTAATGGGATTGCAGGATCAAATGGGAGATCTAGCTTCAGTTCTTTGAGTTTTCTCCATACTTCCTTCCATAAAGGTTGTATTAGTTTTCAGTCCCACCAGCAGTGTAAAAGCATTCCCTTCTCTCCACATCCACGCCAGCATCTGCAGTTTTGAGATTTTGTGATGTGGGCCATTCGCACTGGGGTTAGATGGTATCTCAAGGTGGTTTTGATTTGCATTTCTCTAATAATTAGGGACAATAAGCATTTTTTCATATGTTTGCTAGCCACTCATCTGTCTTCTTTAGAGAAGGTTCTATTCATTTCTCTTTCCCATTGATATATGGGATTATTGGTTTTTTCATGGATTAATTTGTGTTCTCTATAGATCCTAGTTACCAAGCTTTTCTCTGATTCAAAATATGCAAATATCCTTTCCCATTGTGTAGGTTGTCTATTTGCTTTGGTTGTTATCTCTTTAGCTGTACAGAACCTTTTCAGTTTAAGTCCCATTTGTTTATTTTTGTTGTTGTTACAATTGCCATGGCAGTCTTCTTCATAAAGTCTTTCCCCAGGCCAATATCTTCCAGTGTTTTTCCTATATTTTCTTTGAGGATTTTTATTGTTTCATGCCTTAAATTTAAGTCCTTTATCCATCTTGAATCAATTTTTGTGAGTGGGGAAAGGTGTGGATCCAGTTTCTGTCTTTTATATGTGGATATTCAGTTCTCCCAGCACCATTTATTGAATAGGGAGTCTTTCCCCCAAGGTATGTTCTTGTTTGATTTATCAAAGATTAAGTGGTTATAAGATGTTAGGTTCATTTCCTGGTTTTCTATTTGAAATGTCTTTATTTCCAAATGTCTATGTCTCTATTTTTGTGCTAGTACCATGCTGTCTTGACCAATATGGCTTTGTAGTACAGCCTAAAATCTGGTATGGTGATTCTCCCAGCTTTGTTTTTATTACTAAGAATTGCCTTAGCTATACAGAGTTTTTTTGGGGGGGTGAGGGGTCCATAAAAAATGCAGAATCATTTTTTCCAAATCTTGAAAGTATGATGTTGGTATTTTAATAGGGCTGGTGGCATTGAATATGTAGATTGCTTTGGGAAGTATAGACATTTTTCTTTTTCTTCTTCTTCTTTTTTTTTTGGTAGTTTTTGGCCAGGGCTAGGTTTGAACCCTCCACCTCTGGCATATGGGGCCAGCACCCTACTCCTTTGAGCTACAGGTGCAGCCCAGAAGTATAGACATTTTAACAATGTTGATTCTTCCCAGCCATGAGCATGGTATATTCTTCCATTTGTTAATATCCTCTGCTATTTCCTTTCTTAGGATTTCATAATTTTCTTTATAGAGGTCCTTCACCTCCTTTGTTGGGTATATTCCTAGGTATTTCATTTTCTTTGAAGCTATGGTTAAGGGGGTTGTGTCCTTAATTAGCCTCTCATCTTGGCTGTTATTGGCGTATACAAAGGCAACTGACTTGTGGACATTGATTTTATATCCTGTGACATTACTGTATTTTTTTATGACTTCCAGGAGTCTTGTGGTTGAGTCTTTGGGGTT
>CAUYTI010022223.1:0-11086 GCA_963575145.1 Galago senegalensis
ATTCTGTACCTTTTCATTGTATTTTTGGGGTCACAGCTTGCCTCAGGAAGGTTGAAGTGCACTCTTCAATCTTCTCTCTTGTCTCTGCTCCAAACCATCAGCTAATTTGCTAGGCTTCTGTCCTTTCAGCCTCCTTCTGGACGGGAGCTTCTGTAAAAAGCTGGCTGCAGTTCGCCATCTTGGCTCCGCCCCAATTCTTTTCATTTTTTATGAAGATTAGTTTAGTTGTTAAGTTGGTCACAGCCCAGACCATTCAGGCTCTGCCCAGGGGACTCATCTTTGTAACTAAACACGGTCTTTGTCCTAAATAGAAACAGTTCTATCCCAGAGAAGAATTCTGCAGTCAGCTCAACGTAGCAAGTATTCCTGTTCCTCAATATAGTTATATGGCCAGAAATTGAGCGGAGTTCGTGAGGGAAGATTGATCCATTATAATTATAGTAATTAGCTTTTCTTATGATGAACAAATAAATATAATAGAACCTCCATAGTTGACCACCTCCATACATTGGTCACCTCCATACATTGACTACCTCCATATGTTGACCACCTCAAGTTGACCTGATTTTCATGGACTGGACATGCACTACATGTCTATATCAGCCTGAATGGTCTGAGAACCCCAGGGTGAATGGAGGGGAGTAGTGCTGGTATAAGTACTGGAGTCCAAAGGCCAAAAATCCTGGAGTTCTGCTGTTGAAGGGCAGGAGAAGAAGAATATCCCAGGAGAGAAAGGAAATAGTCCTTCCTCTACCTTTTTTGTCCTACCTGGGCCTCCATATGATTGGATGGTGCCCATCTGCATTGAGGGCAAATCTCCACTCAGTTTACAGACTCATACACTATCTCTGGAAACACCCTCCTGGACACACTCAGAAGTAATCCTTTACCAATTCTCTAGGTATTCTTAGATCCAGTCAAGTTGATGCCTAAAATTAGCCATCACACTGTGCTTTCCATTTCATTACTTACTCAGACTCTCTGGGCGAATCCTAAGTGGTATATCCCTTCCCAAGCCCTCATGCCCATTTCTGCTGGACCTCATGAGCAGCAACAGCAGCAGCAGGGGTTCAACCTCCCTCTGCCCACATTTGGTCTTGCCAAGGAGTTGGATTTAGGCTTGATGATTTCCATGTAGAAACAACAACAAATGCTGTCCTCCCATCAGTTTTATTGCAATGAAGAGTAAGCTTGCTCTGAATTAAAGTGCATATGTCTTCTCACTATAAAAATGTAACAAGTGTGATTTCATGACAAAAGGGATTTTTTGTCAGTGTGCAGTGGTGCAGACATTGCTAAGCCTCTCCCTCAGCTCTTCTCCTTGGAGCCATTGAGCAAGGGTCAGTCCTGCTGAGTGTTTCTTTTTTGTCACTTTTGTTTTTCCTAAGTTGGTTGCCTCAGGGGATATTGAGCACGATTTCCTGACCTTTCCAAATTAGACCATGCTGCTAACGGGAGGCAGTTGGTCACATTGCAAAAAGACTTAGCCTCTGCGTGAAGACTTAGAAATTTTCAGAACTTCCTTAGTTTTAACCTCCCCCTACTGGTGAAACATAATCCACATATATTCTGTTCAAAAGCAGAACAGTTTAGGGAAAGTGGATTTGAGTCTTATGGTAACAAAATGCCTTCACTTAAGTTAAGAATTTTTGCCTTTTAAATATAGAAAGGAAAATGAATATTTCTTTTCATGACATAGCCTTTACAATCTGATCATTGCCTGGCTGCTGCAAAGAAGGAACCCAAATTCTCTTCCATAGTGTATTTATATATAACATATTTTACACATGTGAAATATAGTAACCCATGGGCTGCCACTGCCTGATCTTCATTCTTTAGCATTTATGACATATGCCTGTGATGGTTGAAATTATAGTGAACCAGGAAGATGAGACTAAACAGCCTGCTTATGGCCATTCTTTTCCACCTTCTGTTTCCTGCTTTTCATTATCTGTGGGGCATGAAAATTAGATGTATATGCCTGAAAAAATTTTGCCCAAAATGAGAGATAAGAGTCCAAGAGTGAGTTCTTGGCATAGAGAAAGCATGAGCACTCTGTAACTGTACATTGAATAAACAGTAAAGAAGCAATATATTTCTTTCTTTTTTTAAGAAGCAATGTATTTCTTTAGTGCATATACTTTATAAAATGCATTTTGGCTGCTCAGAGGAATTTTCTGCTGCTCCTTGTATCTTAGGTGCTTTTCTCATGGTTGAAATTGATAGATATGTAGCCTCCATATAAGTTAGGTATTAGTATGCTATTTGTAATTCCTGGGACTTGAATTAAGAGGGTAAACAAAAAGAAATTAAAGGATATAATAATAGAAAATAATATTTCCTAATTTTTAAAATATGTGATCCCTTCCCGAACTCTGCAGTGTATATCTATAATTTATGAGAGCACCACAGGAGCTTTGGTGAGGAAGGATATGGGGGAATATTTTATAACATAATTAGAACATATTTGTAAATGTTAAATATCTAGCCCTTTTGCCCATTGGGGATCTAAGAATGTAGATAAACCCTCTTTCCTGTTTACCACCATTATCACACATTCTACTCATTTTTGGAATGTCTGTGCTAATACTGAGGGATATACAATGATGTCTTTGAAAAGAAACAGTTCTTGGCTTCAAGTTGCTGATAGCCTAGTAGGGGAAAGAAGCCATGAATACAAACAATGTTGATGAGAAGCATGAGTGAAGGCCACCAGGCTGAACTCTGCTTAAAGTGGTTTAACCCTGAGCTTCACATGTATAAGTTTACTCATCTATAAAATAAGGGCTATAGATGATATAAAATTAAAAATTCTATGATTCTATGATATACACCATACAAGTACATGGTCCACAAATTAGAGTTCTTTTTGTGTTATTCACTGCTGTTTCTGTAGCACCCACCATAGAAGCTGGCACATAATAAGTGCTTCCCTGTTTATTGAATGATTTAATGGACAGATAATATGGTAGAGAAAGATGTAAAGACTCTTTCACACTCTGAATCACTTCTTTTAACTTCTTTTGCAACTTTACCCAATGCCAACCCATAATATCAATTCTGTGACATACCCTCCATTTTCTCCTAAAATAAGTGAGGGAAGCTCATTTTAGATTGGATTGGTGAAGACTTTATGGAGGAGATAGTATTTTAAATCAACCTTAAAAATGTTTTTTCACAGGTAAAAAGTTGGAATGGGCTTCAGTTGAAGGCACTTTGCATCCATGGGAAGCTGTGTAATAAGTATAGTGAGAAGAATATAGGACTTTAAGACCATAAGACTTGAGTTCAAATCCAAGCTTTGCCACACTTTAGTATGTATCTTTGGATAAGTCACTGGACTGACTTCTCAAAGCCAGTTTCACCATACATAAAATGGGGCTGATGATACCAATCACTTGACAGGTTTGTTATGAGCATTAGACGAGATGGTATGGGATATGTGATGACATCTGATGGAGAGTTCAAAGGTGTGAAGCTGAACCCCCTAGACTGAAGACTTGGGGGGGTTTCCAATTGGATTACTCCCTCCATTGCTAGAGGTTCTGTTCCCCTTCTTCTGTTCATCCTCTTTTGCTTATCATGTTTATCAATCTGTCAATAATTCTATCCTGTCACTTTAAAAAAATGTGAATCTGAAGGGGTAACAAAAATCAAAGAAACATGGAGATAGAAAATGGAGGGTATATCTGTGGATCAGTATTCTGGGTTGGCATTGGGTAAAGGTGCAAAAGAAACTAAATTTAGACTGTATAGAAACATGCATGATGTGATTAAGAGTGTGAGAAAGTCTTTAAGTCTGTGTTGTATTATTGACTTTTCTTAAAGAGGAAAAACCAAATAAAACTTTGGTCTTTGGCTCATATCCATAGTCTGTAACCTTTCCAGCAGGCAAAGCTTACATTATTGCACTTGTATATGAAGGGATCCCTGACTGTGAGATTTATAGTAAAGTCAATAGACATATATCCTGCTTCTGAAAGGAGCATTGATCAGATAAGCAGCATGTGTGTACCCTCATTCATTAACCTAAGAAGAGCATGTTATAATGCAAAGTCAGAATATCACAGTCTCCTGGTATTAATAATAAATTTACATGCAATGTGCAAATACTTAGACCAGAGATATTCAATGTGGAATTGGGAGAGGAAAGGCCAGAGATGACTCCTTGATTTTGAGCCTGGGAGAAGGATGGTGTTATGAATAGACACAAAGTTGACTTGAGGGGTTGTAGTTTCCAGGGCAGTGGTCCCCAACCTTTTTGGGACCAGAGACCAGTTTCATGGAAGACAATTTTTCCATGGAGGTGTGGGTCTAACAGGAGGTGGAACTCAGGCAGTGGCTCAAGTGCTGGGGAGTAGCTGTAAATACAGATTAAGTTTAGCTTGTCTTGCTGCAACTTACCTCCTACTAGGTGGCCCACTTCCTTCATAGGTCATGGACCGGTACTGGTCTGTAGCCTGGAGGTTAGAGACTAGAGTTCTAGGAAAGATGTTTTATTTTCCTTGGACAGTTTTAATTTGAGATGCTGCAGATTGAGGAAGACTTTTTAGAGATAGTGTTTTTGAGTCCCATTTGCATAAAGGCCATCTTTCTGATCCAGCTATTATGGCTTTTGATGTGCTTCCAGATAATAATAGTTAACAAATATTCCCTAGGCAGTTACTATGTGCCAGGTATTATCCTAAGTGCTTTATGTGAATTATCTCACTTAATCCTTAACAATAAGCCTGCATCATAAGTAACGTTATTCTTCCCATTTTATAAGTAGTAAAGGAACTATGGCACATATACACAAAACTAAGCGATTTGCCCAGGGGAGCTATATTCAAGCCCAGTTTTGTCAGTGCAACTCCATCACATAAGCTCATAAATAGCTCCTGGGTAGGCTTGCCCAGTTAAATTTGAATTTCAGATAAATAGTAATTTGTTTTTATTCTCAACACTTTATCATCTTTGTCTTGATTTTTCTTTTAATCATAAAAGGAGTGGGTCACCACTAAGAAAGGAGTGGAAATAGGAAAGAGTGAATGAGCAATAGGGACACATCCATGGTGGGGGTGAGGATGGAGATGGGCTTTCCAGGTGGGAGGAATGCCACATGAAAAGACAGTGGGGAGGTAAACACGGCTGAGCTTTGTCGCTGCCCTCAGGGACTCTTCCCCTTGCTCTCTAGCTCCCATTTTTCTCCACTGAAAATTAACTGAGCAGCCTAAGCTTTGGAAGATTTTTCCTTCTCGTTAAATCAATTTAGTCACTTTTAGTTGAAATTTCTTTACCTTTCTGCATGTGTTGACAGGGCTTTAAGAAAATATTCCAAAAATGACTAATTAAAAAAAAAAACTATCACAAAATTCTGCCATTTTAATCTACACTTAGTCACAGGTGATGAACATGCTCAAGTGTTTTTTGGAAGTAAGTAGAATGCAAATATCCAGTGATTCTGGTTCAAATTATTTGAAGAGATTAAAAACAGTGCCTGATAGGTATCTAATTTAGGGGTTTTGGTTGGCCCTTTTTGGACAATCTTAAACTGTCTTTGGGACCCAAGGGTGTATGGGTGGTCCTCCCAGCAGAGGAGGGTCTCTTCAGAGACCACTTCTGGCTAGGACCAGATGGCTAATTTTCTGATCAGGACAGTTATTCCATAAATGTCCCAGTGTTCATATTGCCAATTGATTAGTGGTGATTCATAACCTCACAACTTATGCTGCTTTTAGACCATCAAGGTGCTGCCATGAAAGAAGGCAGACATAGGCCTTCAAGAACAGCAAGCAATGCCATTGTATTGTTGACATTTGTTTTTGCTCTTTGATTTTTACTTTATTCTTACAAGGAGTTGAGGTGACTTGCAATTAAATAGATGGTCCAAGACAAAAAAATAACTGAAGGGGACTGTGCATGGTGGCTCACACCTGTAATCCTAACACTGTGGGAGGCCGAGGTAGGTGGATTGCCTAAGCTTAGGAGTTCAAGGTCAGCCTGAGCTAGAGCAAGACCCTGTCTCTAAAAATAGCTAGGTATTGTGGCAGGTGCTTGTGCTCCCAGCTACTGGGGAGGCTGAGGCAAGAGGATCACTTAAAGTCAAGAATCTGAGGCTGCTGTGAACTATGATGCCATAGTACTCTACAGAGGGGCCAAAGTGAGACTGTCTCAAAACAAACAAACAAACAAAATGAAGGCATTGAAGGTAGAGTTGGAGCAAAGAAAATGTGCTCATGATTGTCCTTGGTTGTGTCCTGTAAGGCTGAATGTGCATACTTAACCTGTCCTTTCCCTGGCTCTGATGGCTAATTTCAGCTGGATGAACACATGTTCTCCCTATTCTGACTTACTGTATGACTTGACATTTCTGGCAAAATCTCTATTCCTGCGATGTCAACTTAGAGACCTGGATCTTTCACAATTTATTAGGTGCCCACAGTACCAGCTCTCTGCATATCTCTTCAGGAAACTGGGAGTCTTGGCTAATGTCTTTGCAAGTGAGAAGTACAAGGTTATTCTTCCTTCTCAGAAAAGGGGCCTGAGTATCTTTTAAATTGGAGACTTATCACTTCTTTTGTTATCTACCTTATAGCATCAGAGTTCATAGGGATAGAGTCTTACAATTCCTAAGACACTCTGGGCCTCTCCTAGGAAAAGGTTTACTTCCCTTCATTAGGGAATTAGTTTTAGATAAGACTTTCAATCTAATTTGCTAATATATTATCATTCACTGTAGTCAATAACATTGAACCACAATGCAGTCATTATCATTATTTATCACTAATGGTAGCTTAGGGCTGTACTAAAAGTAATTACAATTATTTTCTAATGAATGTACACATGGGGAGTATAACTTAGCATGACTACCCAGA
This sequence comes from Galago senegalensis, assembly GCA_963575145.1. Lineage (NCBI taxonomy): Eukaryota > Metazoa > Chordata > Mammalia > Primates > Galagidae > Galago > Galago senegalensis. The sequence continues at coordinate 6,858 of CAUYTI010022223.1, forward strand.
GGATTGCAGCACATCAGCTATTATTTCATTAATAATTTGGTTTATGTTACAACTGTGAAAAACAGTTTCAAGTTAATGCCAGGGATTTATTTAGTTGACTTTTGGGTTGCAGCCTAATACTTTTTTCTCCAGTCATTAGGCATCTGAATTTTTAATTATGGCTTATCTCATCTGACTTATAACAGAGATTGTGAGAGGTTCATTGTGTTATTTTATATGCCAGACTTCAAAATGGAATGTGATAGAAAGAAAAGACTGGTTTTTTTTTTTATATATACAGTTATCACTGTGGCATGCACAATATAGGAACTGAAATAATTAAATGTTTTGCGCTGGGGAGTGTTCTCTGTGTTATTGTCAGAAGTTGAACAGTTCATATCCTGGAGAGTTGTAGGAAGTTCTGCTACTATGTTTCTTCTACTCTTTTTTCATTTTCTTTACAAGAATTGCTTGACTAACCTACATCTCATGTAATTTTTCTTGTCAGCAAATAAACTCAGTTCTTTTTTTTTTTTCTTGAGATGGAGTCTCAATCTGCTGCCCAGGCTAGAGTGATATGGTATCAGCCTAACTCACAGCACCTCAACCTCATACTTCTGTGTTCAAGTGATGCCTCAGTCTCCTGGCTGGCTGGGACTTCAGGGACCTGCCACAATGCCTGGCTAATTTTTCTATTTTTAGCAGAGACCAGGTCTCACTCTTGCTCAGGCTGATCTTGAACTCCTGCACTCAAGGGATCCTCCTGCCTCAGCCTCCCAGAGTGCTAGAATTACAGGCATGAGCCACTGCACCTGGCTTTAGTCTCTCTCTCTCTTCTCCCCCTCACTCTCTCTCTCTGCATACACACATATACATACTTGTATGTATGTGTTATTGCAGAGTATTAAGGGGGGGCTAAATGTTTGGGTCACATGGATTGCTTTTGTAATGTTTGAATCATCACTATAAGTGTTCCCATCACCCGAGTACTGTTCATTGTACCCATTAGGTTTTTTTTTTTTTTTGCCTCTCTTCTCCTCCCCTCTTCTTCCTGCTTAATTTCCAGTAAGTTTTACATTCCTCTGTGCACACGTGTGCTCAACTCAGTCTTTTTCAGTTAAAGTTTCTTTGCCTTTCTGCATGTGTACACAGGACTTTTAAGAGCAAATTCTAAAAGTGACTAACTCCTTTTACTCCCATTTATTAATTTCAAGTAAAATTTTTATTTTGACATTATTGTAGATTCACATGAGGTTGTAAGGAATAATATAGACTGTGTCTACTTTCCCCCGTGTTGATATCTTGCATAACTAGGATTATTGACACCAAGACAGACAACATACAGAGCAGTCATATCCTCATAAAGGTCCCTCATGTTGTTGTTTTATAATCATGTGCACTTTCCTCCGCCATTCAATTTATTTATAATTACTCATAAGTACATGTTATCTCAATTCCTTTTATAAGTAGGTCTTCTTCCATATTCAACAAATCCTGGATTGAATAAGTTATTAGTGAAAAAAACATATTTAGGTGGCTCTCATAGCTCAGTGGGTAGGGCACTGGCCACATTCACTGAGGCTGACGGGTTTGAACCTGACCTGGGCCATCTAAAACAACAATGACAACTGCAACCAAAAAGGTAGCTGGGTGTTGTGGCAGGTGCCTGTAGTCCTAGCTACTTGGGAGGCTGAGGCAAGAGAATCGCTTAAGCCCAAGAGTTTGAGGTTGCTGTGACCTGTAACGCCATAGCACTCTACCGAGGGTGACATAGTGAGACTCTGTCTCAAAAAAAAACCCCAAAACAAAAAACCCCATATTTAATGGCTTTCTAATTATGTGTATAGTTATTTGCATGCAGCAAACCTCAGGTCTGATAAGGAATAGAGATGCTTTGGAAAGTCCCTACAACTAGCTTTAGGTGGAGTTAGGGGTGGTTGGGGTTAGGGTCATGAGGGGACTGACTCTGTTAAGGGACTTACTAGAGCCTTTTTAGTGAGCAGGTATTACAGGAGCAGCAGTAGAAATAGTAGGATAAGTTGACAGAAGAGGCAGAGTTATAGAGTATGTTGGAAGTGCATGGCTAGCAAATGATGGAAAATGTATGGCTCTATAATGATGGAAAATATAGTATCTACTGGAGGAGGGTGAACATGCCTTGACCAAAACCTTTTGGGAAACTTTCAAAGTTCTATTCTGTGTGCTTATATAGGTGGGAGGGAGGCATGTGGCAGAAGTGTGTAATGCTCTTAAATCAAATAGAGAGTGTCTTTTGGTTATTTTTTACAAGGTGTTCAAGTTGTAGATATATCCATTGAAAACAGAGTCCAGCCTCCTGTAGGAGGGGACTGATCAGTGTTGGGATGGGATGTGGTTGATTTGAAGGGATTATTTTTAGTCTTAGTAAGAAAATGAGGTAGGAACTCATGCATACAGACTTTATTAATTCAAAAAGGGCTCCAAGAAAATAATTTCTCTGAGCATACCGGAACTTAGTTCTACTCTATTTGTTGAATGTTTACAATGTGTACCAGGTTCTCAGCCAGACATTGAGGTAATGCCCCTAACCTGTTAGGAAATGAGAGGAAATTGGATGTAATATACAGCAGGAAGATCTGTGATCATATGAGGACAGCAAGACACAATCTGGATCCCAACTTCTAGTATATTCCCTATGTAGCTCATTATTAGGGCTTAAAATTGAGAGACAGACAAATAGGTAGGTAGATAGATAGACAGATAGATTAGATAGATGGAGCTAAAGCTTAGTAATTCAGCAGGGCAAAGGCTAGTACTTTATAACAATTCAATATTCTTATATCCTCAGAGAGTAATATAAGGAGCATTTAACACTCAGGATATCAGATTGGTACAGTTTCAAGTCGTGAATGATAACAGAAGTCTGAAAAATCTATAACTAACAGAAAAACCCTGAGTGCTCTTGCTTAGGATCAAAAAAGCTTTCATTAACACCTTTAATCTGTATAATGAAATCTCAAACTGTTTTTCATGCCTTTGTTATTGCTTGAACCATAACCAAACTCTCAAGAGAACACAGTGAATTTGAATGTGACCTAAAATCAAGAGCAAAGAATCATCAATCAAAAAGGGAGATTATTTGGGGAACAGAAATGATTCACACACCAAAGGAAAAAAGCCACTTGTTGACAGAAATACCTACTTGTAACTATTCTTTTATTGGTCATGTAAGCCACGGAAGAAATCAAGATCCCAAGTCATATAAAAATTTTAATTTTATACTTCCTTCCAATCTTTGATTTTTTGTAACTTAATCTTTGCTTCCCTGTGTCTATTACCCTTGTTGTTTTATCCTTTCCTTGTCCTGTGTTTGCCTAGTTTGTGTTCTCCATCTTGAACAAGTGCTCTAGCCTTATCTTCTCCCCATGTTCTGTCTCTTCCAAATCAGTTGTTCAGATAGCAGAGGCCTTCTGAATGAGTCCCTGTCAAGATATGCTGACCACTGTAACAAACAACCCTCAATGTCAATGACTTAACACAATGAATATTTATTCTTCAGTTGCACAAAATTCAGTGTTGATATTTTTGGTCAGGCATTTGTCTTGGGCAGCTCTCTACATCTTCAAAGATGTAGTCTCCTTTCATTTTGTGATGTTGTCATCTTCAGTATGAGCCTTCATGGTCACTTCAGAAGGGAAAGTGCAAGGAAAAAAAGCTAGCCACTCAGCCCAGAGTGGTGCATAGTTCACTCTGCTTTCATTGCACTGGCCAGAACTAGTCATGTGGCCCCATATATGCAAGAGGACCTTGGAAGTATAGCGGCTAGCCAGGCAGTCGCTTCCCCCTGACATCACTATACTTTGGTGTATTTCTAGCTGTCACTGGCTCGCCATCCTTTGAAAACATTGTTCCATGAGAACAGTTGTCTTCTGGTCCCTCAATGACCTGCTCTGTTCCCTATTCTACATGAAATATGTCTAATCACAAAATCCTAAAGTCAAAGCTACAACTAAGAAATGTGATTGTTCCTTAATTTAAATACTGTATCTGGAGAAAAGTGAGGCATTTTTCTATGTGATAGCTGCAATATCTTATGATTTATGCTTTCTTTTTTTTTTTTTACGATTTTAGATTTTTTTTAATTTATTTTTTAATTGAATGTTAACTATGTACATTAATGCACTTCTGGGGTACAGTGTGGGGTTTTCACATGCATTCTGAACTACTTCCATCAAACTGGTCAACACAGCCTTCATGTCATTTTCTCAGTT
>CAUYTI010022224.1:0-45163 GCA_963575145.1 Galago senegalensis
GTTAAGAGACCCCCACCCCTCACCTGTACCAATCCAAATTCACCTTTACTAGTGAAATCATCAGCCACCAATGTAAATCCTCCCTTACTTCCTTCTTTACTAGTGATCTCACCAACCTCCAATCAAAAGTGTACTCATACCCTTCTCCCCTTTTTGCTTTCTGTACCCTATAAAAATTACCTTCACCCCGAGTTCAGGGCTCATCCTAGGCTTGCATGCCAGGAGAGTCCAGGCTACCCAGGGCCTGTAATAAAATCTCACCTTATGCCCTTACATCGGAGTGTGTCTCGAGTTTGTCGGTTGGGGCTACTTCGGAAGGCTTTTTCGGACCTAACAGGACCAAGCAGCTACAAACTCCACACCTCTGGACACAGGGGCATCTTCCTACTGCAGGGTGATTACTGCTCAAGGGTGACACTGTCCCCCAGCTCAGAGTTCCCTGTGTCCACTCTGGACACAGGGGGCATCTTCCTACTACAGGGGGATTACTGCTCAAGGGTGACGCTAACCCTCAGCTCAGAGTTCCCCACTCTGGACACAGGGGCATCTTCCTACTATGGGGGGATTACTGCTCAAGGGTGACGCTGACCCCCAGCTCAGAGTTCCCCACTCTGGACACAGGGGCATCTCCCTACTGCAGGGTGATTACTGCTCAAGGGTGACGCTGACCCTCAGCTCAGAGTTCCCCACTCTGGGCACAGGGGCATCTCCCTACTGCAGGGTGATTACTGCTCAAGGGTGATGCTGACCCCCAGCTCAGAGTTCCCCACTCTGGACACAGGGGCATCTCCCTACTGCAGGGTGATTACTGCTCAAGGGTGACGCTGACCCCCAGCTCAGAGTTCCCCACTCTGGACACAGGGGCATCTCCTTACTGCAGGGCGATTACCACTCAAGGATGATGCTGACCCCCAGCTCAGAGGATTTGAAAAAGTTAGAAACCACAGATCCCAGGTGACTTAAGTTTAGTTCTGATTTTTTGACTGTTACAAGTTGGAAACTTGTACTTCTCATTAATTATTTTAAATGAGCTTCCCTGCAGTGCCCATATGCGCTCTGAGAGCTTTGCTGAAAATCGGGTTATGTTGCTGTGTTCCCATAAGACCCCTCTCTGCAGGAAACATTTTTGTATGGAAATTATTCTTCAAAGCCTTAGAAACCCAGAAGACAATAATAGTCTGAAAAATAGAGACTATGTTAGCAATCGTGTTTCCAAATCTTCAGAGATCATTCGAGTATTTTTGTTTTTATGTTAGGCTCTCTTGACCTCTCATCCTATGAGACTCACAGTGCAGGGGGAAGCCTCGGAGACACACTTGAAGGTCTCTATTTATAGGGCTTCACTTGGAAAGAACAAAACCAAGTTGCCAGAGACTCTGTCCCAAAGCGGTCTGACAGCGGCTCTTTCTCTGGTACCGTTCTGAAAATTAAGATTACTGCAGGGGGTGGGGTGGGTGGTTCTCATCCACAGCACATTCACGGTACATGTCCCTGGTATTCAGACTTTAGAAAACTGATAAAATAAAAATACACCTTTCCTACATTTCAATCTGTTGGCTGTCCCTTCTGAGAGCTGGGATCAGCAAATGAGCTCATAAATCTCAACAGTGAAACCAGGCTTTGGGGCTGCATCCTGCGGGCCAACGCGTGTTATTCTCATGCTTCTCCACTTTACTTTCTAATTAGTTGAGTTTCGTGGGGAGAGATGATGGCGGTGGGTGACCACCGTGGAGGACTTACTTCCAGAAAGTGAGGGGAGCTCTGGAATTTGGGGACTCTTCTCCGGCTCTTTCCTGAAGCATTTCTCGGGGTCTAGGAGGAAGGCGGGCTTATTCACCTCCGGCAACTCCTTCAGGGTACCGAGGCTTAACGACCTAAATGTGCCTTCACAGCCACAGACTTTAGGGCAGGGTAAGATAAAAAGGCCAATATCATTAATTCCTTGTAAGGAGCTAGCACATTTTCAAGTTAACTTTTATAAATTGAACCTTCCTGTTCCTCAGCTGGTGCAGCCGCCGTGACCAGCAAACTGGAAACACAGCTGCTGATAATAAATCCACGGTCCTTTGTCTTCAAAGGGACCAAAGCAACTCAGAGCTTCCCAGTCATTTATTTCTTATTTTGTATTTTTCTGCTATTTTCCCTTGAAAATGAATATTCTGCAGTTTTGGAAAAGCTCCAGTTTCCCTTTTATCTACCAGAAAATTGCATCCTTTGTGAAGCGGAATCTATTTTTTGCAATGTTTAATTTAACAAAACATCCAAAATTTTGAATTTACAGGTACTTTTTTGTTCCATTATAATGTAAACCAGAGCTGTTTTATTTTATTTATTATACACACAATGAGATGATGGAAATCTATTTTAATCATGCTCTTAAAAGCAAAGTTTTGGACACTGTGAAAAGTTTCCTTTTCGCTTCCTGTGATAATTAGATAGTGGAATAGAAATCAACAAAAGCTTAATTCAAGGTATGATTTTGCGTTGGTTTAATTGTTATTTCCATGAAGGTGGGAACTGGGCTTTCTTCATCATGGTGGCTCAGTGTCCAGGAAAAGGAAGGGTGTCCCTATTTAGTGCCCTCTGCAGAAGGAGCCACCTGCGGTGCCCACACTTCTCAAACTCTGCAGCCATCAGCGTCACCAGCAGGCTTGTTAAGACATAGACCTCTGGGTACTACCCCTGGCCTTGATTTAATAGGAGAAGGCTGAAGATGAGAGTCCTAAAATTTACATTTCTGGAATGATGCCATTGAAGCTAATGGTTCCAGCCCAGGAACACTCTTTGAGAACCAATATACTCTGCTGAGTTAAAGTAAAATATCTTCCCAACCTGTAAGTTATCATTATGCTCTTAAGACCACGGAGGAAACTGAGGCTCAGGATGCTTTAATACCTTGTCTGAGTTTACAGGGCTGGTAAGTGGCAGACTGTGGACTTAAGTCCAAGTACGTTCAACTCAAAAAGTGATGCTCTGAGATGTACAGTAATAACAGTGACATCACTAGTAAAGCCATGTTGAGTTTCCGTAACACACGGGGCACTGGCCAGAGTGCTTTACATACAATATCTCAGACAATCCTGACAAAACTCTGTGGAGTAGATTAGTTTCTGCATAGGCATTAAATGTTAATGACAACTGTACACTTTTTGATAGCAAAATTTCTCCAGAAAATTTAAAACCAACATATTTCCTTCATGAAGAGGGCAGCTTTTCCTTGGGCGTAAGTTGAGAAAAGATTTATAGTGATTCAAATATTTTTGATAGGGCCGTGCCTGTGGCTCAAAGGAGTAGAGCTCCAGCCCCATAAGCCAGAGGTGGTGGGTTCAAACCCAGCCCCTGCCAAAAAAAAAAAAAAAAAAAGAAATAGTTTTGGTATATAATAGAGCTTCAGGAATGATTTTCATCTGTGTTTCTAAATAATATATTTCAGTGTAATAATGTTTCCTTTGCTTTGTTTACTTATTTACTTGTTTTTTGCTTGTTTGTTTGTTTGAGGCAGAATCTCACTCTGTCACCCCCACCCGGGGTAGAGTGCTGTGGCGTCCTAACTCACAGCCACCTCAAACTCTTGGGCTCAGGGGATTCCCTTGCCTCAGCCTCCTGAGTAGCTTGGACTACAGGTGTCCAACACAATTCCCAGTTAGTTTTTCTTATTTTTAGTACAGATGGGGTCCCACTCTTGCTCAAGTGATCTCAAACTCCTGAGCTCAAGCAATCCACACCTGCCTGGGCCTCCCAGAGTGCTGGGATTACAGGTGTGAGCCACCTCGCCCAGCCTGCTTCATTTACTTTTTAAAATAATTCTTTCCTAGTTAGCCAAAAACTAAACCAATACATTGGTTTTGTGTGGCGCTGGAATTCCTGAACACTAAAATAGTTTGTATTTATCTTTATTCCCTACACATGTAAGGAAGAGAAGAGTCTAGTGCAGTCTTTATTCCAGGAACCGTAGCAGGCACTACATACATACTTTCTGGTTAGACCTTCTGTTTCTGCCACTCGTACACCCTGCAGCCTTGGACAGGCCACCTGGCATCCTGGAGCCTTACTTTCCCTCTTTGTTAAATGGAGATCACAGGACCTTGCCTTCATGTTTATTAAGGAACAGGGACATTCCTGTCCTGTAACATAGCTATCTTCCTTATTCACACAAATCCGTATACAGTAACATTATGAAAATCTATCAAGAGCCACTACTTACTGCCTGATTTCTTTATAGCTTCATCGTAGTAATGTTTCTGTGCTTTTTTCTCACAGGTATGTCTTTCCTTATATTTCATACTTAAATTTATGTCTTCCGATGGTCTGACACTGGAAGAAAATAATTCATGATGAAATAAAATGGCAACACAAGGACAAACAGACACTTTCTGGCTGTATATACGTATCTTTGACAAAAAAAAAAAATTCCTATTTCCATGTAGCTAGGTGTAATATTTGTTTACACCAATCAAGCCACGTCTTTGAATAAAAAGCCTGCTGGCCAGGTGACAATAGAAAAGAGGGACAGCCAGAGAGGCCAAGAGACTAATTAAGCAAAGAACCTGTTCCCATAGCAACAAGGTTAGGAAGGGAACAAAAAACTGCAGAAGAAAATTTCATAGACACACACACTGTATCCATCCCCTGTGAATAGATCACAGAGTCAGCGAGAAGTCAGAATCAGTGCTTCATGCCCAAGTTTATTTATCCAATATTAGGCATAGATCTTTACTCATGGTCCCCAAATGCAAAAAGTTCAGATTTCTTGAGGCTTGTCATATAATCTATAAGAAAACTTTAGTTTGGGTGCACAGAAAAGAGTGTTATCAATGAGACAGAGGGAACAAAATCATTATATAGCTGTATACAATCCCATCAGAAAATAGGAAATGATCTTAAATATGTTTAATACTTATGGTTATAAATTTTAACCTTTTTTTTTCCTCTGAGACAGAGTCTCAAGCTGTCGCACTGGGGAGTCATAGCTCACAGCAACCTCTAACTCTTGGGCTCCTCTTGCCTTAGTTTTTCTATTTTTGGTAGAGACAGGGTCTCACTCTTGCTCTGGCTGGTCTCTAACCCATGAGCTCAGGCAATCCACCCACCTCAGCCTCCCAGAGTGCTGGATTATAGGTGTGAGCCGCCACAGCCAGGCTTAGAGATTTTAACCTTAACAGTAACTTGTCTCTTGGGAGGATAACTAGAAAATATGTCTGTCTTTGCAGAGGGCGGAGAGCCGTGGGGATCTTGGTTTCTCTTCCTCTGCCTCCGTTCCCTACATTTTGGGGTGGGGTCCTTCAGTTATCAGTCTCCTCCCTGACTTTCATTCCCAATGCTGGTACATGTTTAGGAGAGGTAGGACCCTGAGATTTCCCCTGTACTTGGCCTTCGTATCTTCCTCAGTGCAATGGATTGTTGCTGTGCTTTCAAAGGAGAGAAGATGGATGAAAACCTGAGAAAGGGCCTGATACATTATCATAGTCAACAAATGTTCATTCCCCCTTACTCTCCTCCACTCTGGTTTTACTAGATCACCAAAATTCACGGGTAAAATATCAATACAAGTTAAAAGTCTATGTTTCTCTCTCGAAGTTAATATCAGATGCTCTTTATATAGCTTCAAATAGAAATTTATTGATTACCTTTTTATAAATAAATAAACTTTCCATTTTAAAGTTTTAGAGTTGCTGAAAAGTTAGTAGGGAGTTTCAGTATCACCCCCAAAATCTTTCCCCATTACTGACACCCTACATACTATTCACCACAGTAAAGGAATCGGCGTTGGTACTTTACCATTAACGGAGTGCCACGTTCTATTAGAATTTGACTAGTTTTTTCTCCTGTCGTCCTTCAGTAATATCAACATTGTATTTTCTTGTCTCTCTCCCTAAGCACCCTCAGGCCTGTGACAGTTTCCTGGACTGTCTTGCTTATCATGACCTTGACAGTTTTAGGAAGACTTGTCAGGTTGAGGAATGTCCCTCATTTGGAGTAGGTCTGATATTTTTTCATGGCTTAGATTGGGGCTGTGGGTTTTGGGAGGAAGACACGTAGGGGAACTCCTATTCTCACCATGGCCACTCCAGGTGCTCCCTACCTGCCCGAGTTAACTTGATGTTAACCTCGACCACCCGGCCAAGGGCGTCAGGTGAACATTTACAAAGACTGCTGTAAGGTTACTTTTCCCCTTTTTTTCCATATGGTGCTCTCTGGAACCAAGTTATCAAGTAAAGCACACATTTAGGAGGGGGTGAGGAGGGTAAATCATCGCTATATTCTTGAGTTAGGAGAGTATCTACATAAATCGTTGAGAATTATAGATTGTTTTTTTCTCTTAGGAGAGCTTCGCCATCCGAAAGACTTAGGGTAGGGGCAGTTTTCCCTAAATCCCACTGCAGTGACCTCCCTCTCAGGGTGCCACTTCCTGCAACAAGAGAACATTTAGCCTCACCTGGGCTTTCTGGGCAACAATGAAGGTGTACCCTGGAGAAGGAACTTTGACCACAAAAGCAAAAGACAGCATGACCAGTAAACCAGGCTTCTCCCCGGCCGGCCTTGACAACGGAGGAAGGAGTATCAGCTGGGAGGGAAGGGGAGGCTCTGTCCCAGAGCTTCCAAAACTAGTGCAGCCCGTTGACACCTGGATTGAGCCTAGTGAGCCTGAGGTCATATTTCTGACCTGGAGAAAAACAAATGCTATTGTTTTAAGCCAAAAAGAAGAAAAAAAAAAAAGAATGATGGTGTCCTCAGAGGGACTTTCTAAGACAGTAAGGGACCTTTGACAATGGGAAGTTGGTGGTGGATACTGGAAACAGGGTGTGATGCAGGGAGGCCGTCAGTTACTGGGTTGAGAGTACATTTTTTTTTTTAATGGAAGAATTGTTGATGTAAACTGGGGTGCAAAAATTGAGGGAAAAACAGAAGGTAGTCCTTCCTTTAACTAGTTAAAAACAGACCTTGATTATTTTTTTCTTTTACCCAAACACCATAAACTCTTTTTGGGGGCCATGTGCTTTCCAACTCTCACCCACAGGTATGTAAGTTGTGTCTTTTGTATGAAACAAAAGACCTTGCCCAGCTCCACTAAAGAGTCTTATTCAAGAGGGGAAAAAAGTGGGCAGAGGGGAGAGAAGACGCTCCCGGGCATCCCCTCGAGCTGTGCTACTTAGGTGGCCGCCTGTGAAGGGTGGTGTCATTGGCAAAGCTCCAGGACAGGTGGCTGCCCCGTGCACAGTGAGACTGTGAAATCAGCTTCAGACTCAAAGGCCGCTGCTGCTTCCTCACCACAGACTGCTGAGGTTCACGGGAGAGAAAATGCACAGGGAACCGGAAAGAGACACTATTCCCAAGAGATGTGACGGACAGAGACACAGAGTGTAAAGAACATAAGGCAAGGCTCCCGTGGGACGTGTTTTCAGGTCTCCCTCTAGCTGTGGCCCTGCTGACTGATGTGCACAGTCACGGTTTATTGCAGCCTCAGACTCCTGAGCTCCAGGGATCCAGCCACCTCAGGCTCCAAGTAGCTCAGGCTACAGCCTGTGCCGCCACATGCAGCAAATTACTTTTGGAGACAGGTCTCACTATGTTGCCCAGGCTGGTCTTGAACTCCTGGCCTCAATCAGTCCTCCTGCCCCTTATCCTCCCCTGGTACTGGGGTCATAGGAGTGAGCCACCATACCCGGCTCTTACATAGAGTTTTAAACCTTTTCTCAGAAATGCTTCATGGAGACCCAGGCAGGCTTGGCATCCATCACAGAAGGAAAGGTCTCACTGACCTCCCTCTCCGGGCTCTGGCTGTGGAATGGAGTGACAAGGACTGTGACAAGCACTTGAGAGCCATTCTAGGCACCAGAGAGAGGTGGCAGTGCTTGGAGTGCTGTGTCCACACAGCAGGGACTTGAGGACTCAGAGATCAACAGTCTTGGACATTGTCACACAACACCTCAACGCACTGACCCTAGAACCAGAATACCTGCGTTGGGTCCCTGCTTCCCTTCTCGCTGGTCGATTAACCTTGGGGACATAATTTAACTTCTTCACAGCTCAGTTTTCCAAATGAAAACTGGGGATGATAATAGAAGCTGTGGTTTAGGCTTACAGAGACACGGAAATGAATTAAACACATAAAGACTTTAGAGTAGTGCCTGGAATGTGATAAAACCTCAACTTATATTGGCTAGTCCCACTTGAAGCAAGAACAAAACAGTATCTTTTCACTCAGAGCAGGGCATTTCGACATTCCTGCAGCCAGTTCTAAAACTCTGGAGAATTATCAGAACAAACAGGCTAGAAGGGGATATGGCGCCCCCAAAATGACAGTTTTCTGCATGGGTATTTTAAAACTTACATTTCAAAAATTGAGCAGACTTTTATTTGCCTCCTCTTGTCATCTGTGGACAGAGGACAGTTCTTACCACAGATTGTGGACAAAAGTAGATTGTCAATCTTCCAAGGGTTTAATGTGATATACAGACTAATTTAAAATAGGGTTTTTAATGTTTTGTCCTTTTTTTATAGGTGTCTATTTTTTTTTTTATTGTTGGGGATTCATTGAGGGTACAAAGAACCAGGTTATATTGATTGCATTTGTTAGGTAAAGTCCCTATTATAATTGTGTCCCACCCCCCAAAGTTGTGTCACACACAGTGACCCCCCAACCCCCTCCCTGCTTCCCTCTCTTGGCTTATAGCTGCTAATTTAATTTCTTACATGAAATCTACTGGCAGGATAATTAGGTAATCAACAGCAATTAATAAATAATACTAAATATCAGTTCCCTCCTAACACTAATGTGGAACTTAGAACACCATTAACTATTCATATGTTTAAGAAGTGTTAATTTGAAGTGTGCCTTCTGCCTTATATAAACTTACTGGGGAAATAGGGAAAACTTCTGTTTTATTTCTAACTTGATTCTTTCCCCTGGTTTCTAATGATGAATCTCTTTCCTATAAGCATGTTTTGAAATGGAAACCAAAGGGAAATGTGTCAGATAATAAAAGGGGAAGTAGACTTGCTCTTCGCTGCCTTTGAATAAGAATAGAAATTGATGACAGAGAGTCCTGCAAATGAATAGGTTTGACTCAATGTCAGAGACGTCCTGTAATAAAGAACAGCTCAGTGATAGGGGTGGCACAGTCTGAAAGATACTTCCCTCAAAGATGTGATAACTAAAATAGAATTTAGTCTAGCAGACTTCTTATGCCTCTTTCAACTTTTTAGTAAGTTCAGAAGTTAGTAAACATGTAAAAAATGGTCACTTTCACAGATAATCAAAAACTGCAAGGCCAGGTGCAGCAGCTGATACTGGTAATCCTAGCACTTTGGGAGGCCAAGGTGGGAGGATCATTTGAGGCCAGGAGTTTGAGACCAGATTGGGCAACTTAGCCAGACCCTGTCTCTGAAAACAAACAAACAACAAAAAACAAAAACAGTTAAAAATCAGCTGAATGTGGTGGCCAGCACCTGTAGTCCCAGCTACCCAGAAGGCTGAGGCTGGAAGATTTCTTGAGCCTAGTCGTAGTAGAAGGTTGCAGTGAGCTATGATCATAGCACTGCACTTCAGCTTGGGGACAGCAAGACATCCTATATCTAAAGCAAAACAGCAACAAAAACACCTCCAATTTAAAACACTAAGATAACATGGCGTTGATTTAAACAGGGACTAACATCACTCCTTCAGCAGCAGGAAAACAGCCATTCTCGTTCCTGCTGGTGGGAGAGCGCACATTTCCAGATAGTGAAATGAGCTTTAGCGAGATGACCCAATGGCCTTTAAACCTTTCACTTAGCAATTTGCCTCGAAAAAATTTATTTTAATGATGAATTCAGTCAGGTACTCTCACACGTATATATGAAGGTATTTGAAGAAATGTTTTCCTGGTTAATCTTGTAAATGCTACACAATGTTGCTTTGAAAAAAAGCAACTGGTTACAAAGCTACACAACCCACTTCCAGGGAGTCAGTAGGAATGTTAATGATCATGGTGCCCACATTAATTTTTATAGAATGTGTTCACTGTATATTTTTTGAATAAAACAGGTGATAAACTGCCTATGCTAAGGCCCCATTTTTATAAAATGTACATATGTTTAAGTTTGTAAGTATGCCTGGAACAAGGTCAAAAGAATGAAATGTCTAAACATTAGCTTTTTATTTTGAGACAGAGTGTCACTCTGGGCCCCAGGTAGAGTACCAAGGCATCATCACAGTTCACAGCAACTTCAGATTCACGGGCTCAAGCAATCCTCTTGTCTTAGCCTCCTAAGTAGCTAGGACTACAGGTGCTGGCCTGAATGTGCAGCACTTTTTCTGTTTTTAGTAGAGATGGCAACTCATTCTTGTTCAGAATGGTCTTGAACTCCTGAGCTCAAGCAATCCACCTGCCTCAGCCTGTACTAGTGCTGAGACCACAGCCATGAGCCACTGCCCCAGCCTGCCAGCAAACGTCCTGCTACAGATGATTTCTTCTCATTTTTTTCTTCTTTTTGCTTATGTGTACCTCCAAAATTGCCCAGAATGACCATGTATTACTTTTGTAAAAAAGAAATATTCTTGAAGTTGGGCAGCGCCTATGGCTCAGTGAGTAGGGCACCGGCCCCATATACTAAGGATGGTGGGTTCAAACCCGGCCCTAGACAAAATGCAACAAAAAAATAGCTGGGCATTGTGGTGGGCACCTGTGGTCCCAGCTACTCAAAAGTCTGAGGCAAGAGAATCGCCTAAGCCCAAGAGCTGGAGGTTGCTGTGAGCTGTGACACATAAACACTCTACAGAGGGCGACAAACTGAGACTCTCAGAAAGAAAGAAAGAAAGAAAGAAAGAAAGAAAGAAAGGAAGGAAGAAAGAAAGATTCTGAAGTTGTACTGTCTAAATTATCTATCTTACCTATAATTGTTCTAGATTGGAATAATTTTGTGTTATTCCAGAAACCAAATATTGTTATAAACCAAGAAAAAAATACTTGTCCACTGTGGCTGTTGTTTCCTGATTTACGCCTTTATTTCTTCATTTCCTAAAAAAAATTTTTTTTTATTTCTTATAGCATAGGTGTGTACATTAATGCAATCATGGGTACAGTGTGCTGTTTTCACATACATTTTGAAATACTCTCATCAAAGTGGTCACCATAACCTTCATGTCATTTTCCTAGTTACTGAGTTAAAACGTTCATACTCTGCTTTTAGAAAGATTCACTTGTGCCCTCCTAAAAACTTTTCTAATGCTAATATGATTTTTGCAGAATCTAAGGAAGATAAAACTCTATTTCTCTCCATTGACTGTGAACTTAGCCTTGGGGCTTCCGTTAATCTCTTAAATACTATAATCCTCTTCACCTCCCCAGGACTGAACCCAAAGATAACTCTTGATCACCTACCTACTTCTCAGAAATAATGTTATTAAATACTTTATGCACTATGAAAACCAGGTGTTGTTGTGGAAGCCAGCAGATACGATATACCAAAACTTTCATCTGTAAGGAGAGTCTTAGTTGTCGTGATGAAAATCTAGCTGCAATGCTTTTTGTTCCTGTAGGTTTCCTGCCCTTCCATTTTCTAGGGAATTTTTCTTTTTCTTCTCTATTTTCCTGACTGTGTTCCCCAATATGAACATGTCCCCTGAATACACACCCACGTGTTCTTTTTCCTCCTCAGTTCTCTAAAACACTTCACACATTTCTTTTTCTTTTTTCTTTTTGCATATGGATAAAAGCTGGTCTGGATTCGCCTATTAAATTTATCCATCTGATTAGGTAAAGGGTCATGGTCTTCAGAACACTATTTCTTTGGAAGAAAATGATCTATAATCTTTTCTGTATTAGATGGAAAACAAAAAGAATACATATATATTTGGCCAGGGCTGGGTTTGAACTTGCCATCTCTGGCATATGGGGCCAGCGCCCTACTCCTTTGAGCCATAGGTGCTGCCCAAAAAGAATATTTTACAGCTGATGACTTTATTGCAGTTGTCTGTTTTCTGCAAAGGATTCCGGGTCACATTCCTAGAAGTGAGGAATTAACATTAGATCTAACGACATGTGTTTCACTTTGTCCTTTCAATTCATATTCATTCGATAATTCCTAAATGACATTAGGAATTATTGAGTGGATCCTAGCTCATTACTGCAGCAGACAGTTTAAAGATCACAAGTACTTTTTGGTGTATTCCAAAACAGATGACTTTGCTCCACGGCCCTGGAGACCCACAGAAACTTACAACCGACCTGAGAAGATCACTCGTGTCTGCGAGAGAACAGAGCTCTAGTTTCAAAAGAAATCTGTGGATTTAAAAACTTACATATCAGCACAAATTTTCATGACACAAAGCGTTGAGCGACAGTAGAAAAGGAAATGGCCATGAGTCAGGATAAAAGCTAACAGTTCATGGGCGGCGCCTGTGGCTCAAAGGAGGCGGTGCCGGCCCCATATGCCAGAGGTGGTGGGTTCAAACCCAGCCCTGGCCCCCCCAAAAAAGCTAACAATTCAAACTGACAATGTTTGAATCTAAGAAAGGTCTACAAAAAATATTTTTAAGGAGACTGGGTTTGTCACAAAAAAATTAGAAATTAGTGTATTGGCTAAACTATTCTAAAACAGGAACTGGTAACCCTTGTCTTCACTCTCTTAGGAGGAGAGAGAAGGAGAGACAGTAATCTGTGTATTTTACCCTGTGGTACTGTTATTTCCTCATCTGCAAAATTGAGTTTGGGGCAGGTGGGTGAGGACAATGGGTGAAATCCTTCCATTCCCCGCGTTCTAAGATTGTACAGCGTTGGTCATGCTAGAATTCTAAATTGGAAAGATCCTTCTGGCTGAAAGTGAAATGCCACTTGACATTTCTCTAGCCATAATTCAGGGAAATGGAAAACAAATACCAAAGTAATTTAGTACAACAGGATGTTAAAGGGGCATTTTTTCCTGCTATCTCCCTGTCGGTAGAGGTTTAAGCTGTCTCAAAAAAATAATTGATGGATTGAGAGGTTTAAAAAAAAAGCATTTCTACCTTTCAAACTAAGGTGAAAAACTTGTATAGAGGCCATTTTGCCAACAAGATAGCTCAGAAACTGGCCTTGTGATGCTTAGGCCAACTTCCCCTCTAAGGCATAAACAAGGGTGTAGACACTACAGGAAGATTGGGGCAGAAAGAGTCCTAGGTGCACACTGAGTCCCACTTCCACGGAGGGCAGGGAAGACGTCTCTCCCTCCTTCCTGCCTCATTCACATACAACAGAGAGTTTAATGTACCCCCTTTAGTGTAACCACAGGGGGACACAACGGACCAATGTCTCATACCTAAAAAAAAGCTACAGGCAAAAATCTGTAACCAGAGCTCCCCGATTAGGCAGGGAGCTAGGGAGCAGCAGTGGAGGGCTGAATGTGGCATAAGTGTATGAGTTTCATACAGACTGAGCAGAAGTTAAACCAGGAAACCAGGAGCTATGCAAGAGGGGAGGCCGGGTTCACACAAGACTACAACAGAAAACCACCATGAGATGCTCTGTCACGAGCATCAGCTCAGGGTGTGAGCCCTCAGAGACTAGCCAAAGGGAGCTTTGGTTTGGGCTGTGCAGTGTAGAGGTCCCTGACTGCTGTCATCAAAAAACCTTCAGTGCTGCCCCACTAAAAACAAGAGAAAATGAGTAAGCTTGACTCATCTGTCAAGCTGGAGAACAGCTGTGCCAGCCTTTTCTTTCTCTTTTCCTCTCTCCTACTGCCTATCCGCGATAAATTGGAAACTGCGATTTGTGAGCTAGAAGGAAGAGAAGAAGACAGCTCTCTTCACAGGGTGTCACCTGCTCCTAATATAAAAGGTCCAATAGCATCAAAGTGGAGCATGGAACACGGCGGGGATTTGATAGAAGGACTGTTGTCTTCTCAGTTCTGAGTAATCCCTATTTCTTTCCTTACTTAGAAAAGATACTAAATCAAAAGCATCAGAATATTTGTATTAATCTTTAAGTAGTGGGTATAAATATCTCTCTCTCTAAGAATTCTGCATGCTAGTTGTATATGCATATTGGAAGGTGCACTGCACTGCTTCTTACAGACAGTTAATAGCTTTTTGCTGAATAATTAATAACCTTCTAAGACAGAAAATATCAGATGAGAAACACGACGAATGTTTTGAGATCTGCACATGTAATTTTCTACTGTGGGGAACAGGGGTTAGGGCTAGGGTTATAATCACACAGGCCAGGTCTGCAGGTCGGGACTGTGGGGGGATGAGTGTCAAGTGCAACCTCTGTGGACTGCAGGGGCTGAGCGGTGATGGTGGCCGTGGAGGCAGACAGGTTGTCACAGAGCAAGCTGGTCCCCTACAGTTCTGTCCTTGGCCACCATTCTTGAAGTTTCCCCTCCAAATTCTGTGGCAGTATGTTGTGTACACTAAGCAGTGACAGTTCTTTGTTCCTTCAGAGGAACAGTGGGGACCTGACTGCTTTTGGAAAAGAAAGTTGCAACCATTTTCTTTCCAACATTCTTGACCTGCTTCACTTTTGTTGCTGGGTTTTCACAGAGAAAAATAATGACACTGTCAACTGACACTTGTTCTCTGGATCAAACTGATAAATCCATTTCCCCACCAGTAATGGCATCAGAAATGCATCTACATTTGCCTGCATAGAATCTGACCAGCATCTCTTCACACCGTTCAACACAGAACACTTCTGCTCATCTGTCAAAGTGTGAGGCTCCATCGAGATGAAACTTTCCTGGCTCCATGAGAACCCTGCAGTGTTCTGGACCCTGCTGGAGAATTAGTATGTGGTTCCCGTCAGTGTCCTTAAATGCCACTCAGTTGTTTTCATGAGCAATACTCTCCACAGGGGCTGCCAGATATCTGCTTCTCTCCTTGCCTCTCAGTGAAGTTCAGCCTCTTCTAAATTCTTAAAACCACTGAAAAATTGTTACATGGTAAGGAGTATGGGCCCCCAAAGCCCATTGCAATTGCTCAGGCTTTGAGACTCCTTTAATCTACTCTTAAAATCATAGACAATCACAGCTGAAAGTTCTCTCCCCAGGTCCATAGCTGTGACTAGAAAAGCCCTCCCAGCAATACCCATGGCCAAGCACATGGAAACTTCCACAGGTGAAGCAGAAAGGACACTGCTGCCGACTGTATTTCTTGGAAGTGAAATAATGGACAATAACAGACCATCTGAAAACTTTCCCAGAGACCTTCAGGGCTTCACTGGTGAATCCTACCAAATATTTAAGAAACAAATGACACCAGCTCTCTACAATCTGTCCCAGAATATAGAAGCAAGGAACACTTTGTAACGGATTCTATGATGCCAAATTAGACAAAAATATTTCAATAAAGAGAAGCTACAGATCAATGTCTCATAAACACAGATGCAAAAATCTCAGCAAAACATTAGGAAATCCAACCCAACAATGCATAAAAATAAGATCCTGTGACAAGTGGGATTTATGCCAAGTACACAGCAAGGCTCAGCATTCAAAAATCAATTAATATAATCCATCACATTGACAGGATACAGAAGAAAATTACTCGATCACACCAATAGATGCAGGAAAGCCTTTGACTAAATGCAATAGCCATTCATGACAACAGTTCTCAGGAAACTAGGAACAGAGGTGAACTTGTGCAACTTGATAAAGAACATCTGGGAAAGGCTTATAGCTAACAACATGTTCAAGGAAGAGAAACTAGCTGTGTTTTCCCCCTAAGACTGGAAACAAGGAGTTCCAGTCTCACAGAGGCTCTCTCACTGCTGTAATTCAACATCATACTGTAATCCTCACTAGTACAATAACGGAGGGGAGGGGAGGGGAGGGAAAGAAGGAAAGGGAGGGCAAGGGAGGGGAGGGGAGAGAAGGGGAAAAGAAGAGAAGAGAAAACAAAAGCAAAGGAAAAGGATATAGATTGGGATGAAAGAAATAAAACAGTATTTACCAGGAGATGACATGACTGTCTGTGAGGAAAATCTCAAATAACCGACAACCCTCTGAACAATTGATCAATTATAATAAAGTTACAGGATACAGAATTCATGCACAAAAGTCAATTGCTTTCTATGTATTAGTAATGAACAGTTGATATTTGGAATTTAAAAATATTCTATTTACCTTAGCGCCAAAAAAATTAAAGTAGGTATACTCTAACAAAAGATGAATGACATCTACCTGCGATGAAGTACAAAGTTCTGATAAAATAACCTTTTCTTTAATCTGAAAAAATGGAGAAATGATTCTTATTCATAGATAGGAAGACTCAGTTATAATGTGAGTTTTCCTAATCTGATCTGTAATTCAAGCCAATCTCAATCACAATGCGAGCAAGTTACTTTGTAGATACCAACAAGCGGACTAGAATTTACATAAAATATAAATATTCAGTCAGCAGAATATTGAAGAACAGAGTCAAAGGATGATCAAACTGTACGTGCCATTGAGACCTCCTGCCAAGCTCCCATAATCCTGATGGTGAGGCTCCAGTGAAGGAATTCTCAGACAGGTTCACGGACTAGAAGAGAGAGCCCAGAAAAAGGTCCACACCAACACAATCAGCGGGTGATTCACGTTGCATTATGTGCCCAAACCTAGAAGCCATGGAGACGCTCCTCCAGGCAGATGCAAAAACAAATCGTGGTCCCTCCACACAGCGGACTATTATGAGGCCATGAAACGAAATGAACTCTGGAGTCAGGGACAAACACGGAGGAGTCTCACATACATACCACTGCCTGAAAGAAGCTAATCTGAAAAGCCTGCACACCACACGACTCCAGCTGCTATGACCAGCAAAGCTCTGAAGACAGCAAAGAAATCAGTAATTACCTGGATTCAGGGAGACGTGGGGTGAATGGATATGTGGGACACAGGCCACTTTTTACAGCACTCACACTATCCTGTTTTGAGAGCATAAGAATGGATACGTGGCATTTTGCCTTTGTTAAAACCCATAGAACTATACCACACACAGAATAAATCTTTGTGTAAACCATGGACTTGAAAATATCTACATTGGCTCATCAACTATAACAAATGTACCATACTAATCCAAGACATTGTTTGGGGGGGCAGGGATGGGGGTTAAACGGGAACTATCTGTATTTTCTGTGTAATTTTTCTATAAACCTAAAAAAGAAAGCTGTATATATGTATGGTAAGAAAAATCCAAGTTATATCAAAGCAAATATAATAAATCACCTTCTCTAATGAAAATAGTGGTTTAGTAGAGAAGGTCAGCTTACGAAAGTGTGGGTCAGCAAAGTGTAGGGGCAAAGAAACAGGGAAGCTGCCCGACATTAGAGACGGAGTGGAATGAAGTGTGGGCCCTGGAAGAGGGAGGAAGAGCGAGGTGAGGAAATGCTCTACATCTGAGCAACGTAGAGAGGCTAGAAGGAAGATTAGGGAGCGTGATGTCTAAGGTCAAAGTTAAGATCCTTGAACCATTGTCACATAAAATCCTACGCCCTTTACCAAAACCAGGAGTAAAATCTGACACACATTCTGAGATGCATACATAGGTACGTACATAGTTTCTGAGGAGAGGGGCTAATTTACACAATCATATTTAGGATGGAATGGAAATAAAAGACTACATGACCACGGAATCCAAAACAAGAACTCAATGGAGGCAAGAAATAGGAATCAAGTGTGGCCCTGAGACTAGAGAACGCCTCTCCCCACACGCACATACCAATCGCAAAAACTGTAGAGAATTTGAGACAGTCACTGGAGATTTCACAGACCGTGATGATCTTACCTAAGTCTTATCTGAACTTCAGTTGATACTTACAGGTACACTGAGTCAGCTTTGTCTTTCTCGAGTAGAAAATTTCCTGTTGAGTCTAAGCATGATTCTTCCTTAGAAAATAAGGGAACTTCCTCTTGAATCTTACTTTCCATTAAATTAGAATCTCTTTTAGGAAGGGAAAGATGGTTCTCAATATGCCAGTGCTTTGCCTGGAAAAACAAAGAACATCTATTTTAATTTTTATGAGATTTATCTTCTTCAAATATTGATGTGTCTCAGCCAGGTACAGGTTACTAACCATGGTGCTGGGGCAGCACAGGAGAGGAAAAGATGTGATTCCTGCGCACAGGAGATGACAGTCTTGTAGGGGAGATGAAACAAATTTACATAACTTTAATCAAGGTAGAAAACCAGATGACTCACAAGAACAAAATGATTTCCTGAACATATAATGATAAACTATTAAAATGTTTTTGCCATTCCCACTACAAACATCCTGAATACCAAGATATATATTTAACAAAAACAAAAGAAAACTTCTGTTAAAGAGCTGCCACAATTAATTTTTCTGCAATTACTCTCTTTGCATCTCACTTCTTAAAAAAAAAAGTCAAAAGCCAGTTTCATTATTACATCCCTCCTCCCCGGAAAACATGTATTATGTGATAGTTTTTGCACATTTAGGCTATAATTTCTAGCCAGCATTCAGCTAACAGAACTCTCCAGTGACAATCTATTTTATGTTTTAAACACACAACTGACTTCCTCACCTTATATTAATTCACATCATACAGACAAAAATGTACCAGTGAGCACAATTTCTGTGACACACGGGGAACATCACGGGTTTGACTTGGCTGTAAACCAGTTGGGCCTGTCCTAAGTGTCTGCAAAGTAAAAATGCCCAAAGGGCCAGCCAAATCATGTCTGTGAATGAATGGAAGGTCATATACGATTATAAATGGGTAATAAGTCACAGATTCCACTGAGACTCGGTATCCACAGGCAACAGAGGAAAGTGGGGACCACAGTGAATTAGGGAGAACCTATTTTACCTTAAGGGAGGGGGCCACACATATTCCAGGGAATGACATGTGCTGTTTTTCAAGAGAAGCAAGAAACCTGGATTTTTATATGCAATCTCTTAATGTCTAAGTTTGGGTGACTAAATACAACTTTCAACACTAGATGAGTAGGCAGAGTCCCAGTCACTGGCCTTCAACCCAGTTAGGTGAGGAGTGTTGCCAGTCCACAAGGGGCCCAGCACAGCAGGAGCGAGTGTGGAGGAGGTCTGAAAGGTACAGACCCCCACAGCAGGAGTGAGTGTATACAGGAGGCCCAGAAGGTACAGACCCCCACAGCAGGAGTGAGTGTATACAGGAGGCCCGGAAGGTACAGACCCCCACAGCAGGAGTGAGTGTGGAGGAGGCCCGGAAGGTACAGACCCCCACAGCAGGAGTGAGTGTGGAGGAGGCCTGGAAGGTACAGACCCCCCACAGCAGGAGTGAGTGTGGAGGAGGCCTGGAAGGTACAGACCCCCACAGCAGGAGTGAGTGTATACAGGAGGCCTGCAAGGTACAGACCCCCACAGCAGGAGTGAGTGTATACAGGAGGCCCGGAAGGTACAGACCCCCCCAGCAGGAGTGAGTGTATACAGGAGGCCCTGAAGGTGCAGGCATCAGCTAATGTCCCGTCCCACAGTTGGGGACCTGACAGAAACTTCCCGGGATATACGTATATTCACAAATCAGTCATCTTCACCCCCATTACTCCAACTCTAGAAACAAACACACCACACCACTTACATTTAAAATCTAACTTGAAAACTGGCCTCGATCAACAGCTATGTTATAAAGTAATTCAAAATTATTTTTTAAAAAACTTTTTACATGAAGTCTATGGAAACGTACTGCACTAAATTTTAAATACATCCTTTAGATTGCACATGATTGAAAAATTAAGTCCTGGCCAGGTTCAGCAGCTTGGGCCTGTGGTCCTAGGACTCTGGGAGGCCAAGGCAGGTGGATTGCTTGAGCTCAGGAGTTCTAGACCAGCCCGAGTAAGAGTGAGATGCTGTCTCTACTAAAAATGGAAAAGAAAAACTAGCTGGGCACTGTGGTGGGCACTTGTAGTCCCAGCTACTAGGGAGACTGAGGCAAGAGGATCACTTGAACTCAGGAGTTTAAGGTTGCTGTGAGCTCTGATATGAAGGCACTCTACCCAGAGTAACACAGTGAGACTCTGTCTCAAAAAAAAAAAAAAAAAAGAAAGAAAAGAAAAGAAAAGAAAAAAGGAAAAGAAGAGAAAAGAAAGGAAAACTAAATCTTAATGTAGGAATTAAAATGTGGCACTGCTTCTTGTCTTCTTTGTATAAATGCTAGACTAATATCAATTCAATTGTTAGACAAATGCAACATCCAAACGTAGGGCAGAAGTCACTACATTGTAGAAATAAAATCTATTTGGGAAAAATGTTTTGATCTGAGTTATATTTACTAATTGAGCTGCTTCTCCTCCTTGTCTATGTATTCCATCTGCCTTCCATAATGTTCTGTTCTTTCTATAAAAGGTATCGCTTCCTGAGGACGTCCACTGTTCTCCAGGACCCGCTAATTTGTTCCCTCCCTCTCCCTCAGCCTTCCCTTTCCTCATATGCCCTCCCTGCCAAGCCCCTCTCCTCCCTCTTCTCTCTCCTATATACCCTGGGAATCACACTCAAGACAGCTAATAAAAGTGAACCATTAAAAAAAAAAAAGGAAGAAGAAAAATTCAAGCAGAAGAGACTACAAACCCAACTGTCCCCAGATTTGCCAACCTTTACTTTTTAAAACTGACCCAGCCCTGGTGTCTCTTCTCCTGTCTTAAACAGAAGGAAAAATATAAAACTATTTTAATGCAGGCTTCTGGGGGCTGAAGACTGTCAAAAAAAAAAAAAAAGATGCTATAGAAAACCTCACAAAGGCATAAAAATGAACACTTTTACTAGCACACATGTCTTAATTAAAAAGAAGTTTAGGAGATGGGTGGAGCAAGATGGCTGAATAAAGAAGTTCCTGTGATTTTCTTCCTGCATGGAAAATAAACTCAACTACTATTCATGCCAGGAGGCACCTTCAGAAAAACCAAAAACTGGGGGGTGGGGGAGTGAGGGATCACAGTACTCAGATTTAATATTATACCAAAGAAAGAGGCAATGAAGAGGATAGAAAAGAGAGTTTTGTATTGCCTGGGTCCCCCCACCCCACCCCGCCTCCAGTGCTGAGTGTAGAGAGAGTCTAAACACCTGAGGGAGGGAAAGTGAAGGGATTGACCAGCAAGGCTGCAGGGAACAGGGCACATGCAGGGCCGAGCTCTGGGGCACCCACAGAGGAGCTCTGAGAACACATGAGCCGACATCCTCCTCCCAGAGACAGAAACCTGAGTTCTGGCTATGCCCATCCCAGCTGACAAAAAAGCAGCTTGGGACCTAGAACAAATTCATAAGGCAGGTAGGCAAAAAGCCTGCAGTCCTTGGGCAATCTCTGTAGCTGTGCTGACTTGAAGCCAGCAGGCTTGGGAAAATGTGACCCAGGGAAACCCCAGCAGCTGCAGTGAAGCCAGCCCTGCACCCCTCACCCCCCCCCCCCCGCACCAGCTCAGGGGAGTGTCCTTCCACCTGGGGAAAGGCAGACAGGGATTCCAAGGACTGTGTTTTGATACTAGAGGTCCAACTCAGTCAGAGTAAAATAAAATACCAAACAGACAGCCAAAGGCCCTGATTCCTAGCCTCAGTTCCTGGATGGCATTTCTAGACCCTCCCCTTAGTGGGAAGAAACCTGCTTCCCTGAAGGGAAGAACCCAGTCCTGGAAAGATCCACCACCTGCTGAGTGTAAATAAGCCTGAGAGGTAGCAAGGCAGCAGTCACCATCGATTTTGGATGAGACTGGGCTGGCTTCAGATATGACCTGGTGCAGCTGGGGTGGTCCTGAGGCCATATCCATGTCACTCCACCCCCAGTTCCAGCCCCCAGCACACAGAGAGTGAGGGGAGAGAGTGAGAGACTAGCCTGGTTACTCAGGGAATTCTCCCTACTCAAGTTCACGAAGGTACTATCACCAGGAGTCTATAAGAGTCACAGCATTCCTGGGCTTGGAGCTGCTCCCACAGCTGATACGGCTACATGACAAAATACTTAGATCACGACAGTCATTTTCTTTGAATATATGGAAAGTCTTCTCAAGAATGACAGCTTCAAACAAGCCCAGACTGCAGAATTGGAATCAATACCTAACTCTTCAGTGTCCGGCTATCAGTGAAAATACACACACCTCAGGAAGACCCAAGAAAACATGATCTCACCAGACAAACTAAATAAGGCACCTAAACCAAGGCCAGCGTGTCCTTATACAGAGGTATGTAACCAGTGAACTGAAAGTCTGCAGCTCCCTCTCCCACCAGCTGACCAAATGTACTCCCCTTTGGCCAAGGGGCCACCCTAAAATTGAGTTGCTTAGCCACAGAGGGATGTCAGACACACCTTGTCCTGCCAGCCTCCCTTCTTAGAGATATGTCTTGGAACTCATTAACAGGCCCAAGGCTATGCTAGACAAGCCTGCAGCTTCTCAATATATAAAAACACAAACCACTTGAGTCCGGGTATATGACTGGGTTACATGCCTGTAACTTAACTCAGCATTCCTCTCCACTGACTCCTGGTCCTTTAGATGAAGCCTAAATTTTCCAGCCAATTGTCAATTAAGGAATCTTTAAACACATCTACAGCCGGGCGTGGTGGCACATGCCTGTAGTCCCAGCGCTATGGGAGGCTGAGGTGGGTGGATCACCTGTGCTCAGAGGTTCGAGACCAGCCAAGACCCCCCCACCCCAAGCTAAATGAGCCAGAGTGAGACCCCATCTCTACAACAACAACAGGACAACGAGACAGCCGGACCTTGTGATCCCAGCTCCATAGGGGGCAAGAAAACACTACAGGAGGAAGAAGTAATTAAAAAAAAATTAAAAAAAAAACCTTCAAAGTAATAAAGCTGAAATAAAAAAAAACACATCTACAACCTATAAGCCCTCCTTCTTAGAGCAAACTGATGTGTGCCTTCTGGGTATTGATGTATGACTTTACCTGTAATTCCTGTCTCCCTGAAATGTGTAAAGTCGAAGTGTAACCTCACCACAGTGATGCTTCGTGGGTATGGCTCGGGATAAACCTCTTAAAATTATTTTACAAAGGTTGGCTTGTTTTCCATTGACAGACTCTGCAGGCAAAGAATTCAAAATAGCTGTCCTGAAGGAGCTCAGTGACAATGTAGAGAAGGAATTCAAAAGACTATCAGAGAAACTTAACAAGGAGAATTAAATTTTAAAAAATCAAGCGGAAATCCTGGGGCTTCAAATTTCAATTGGCAAACTTAATGATGCGTCTCAACAGCAGAAAGATGAAGCAACAGAAAGAACCGCTGAGTGTGGAGACAGGCTGTTTGAAAATACACAGTCAGAAAGGAGAAAAGTAAAAAGAATTCAGAAATGAAGGGTGCCTACAGAATCTAGACACAGTCTGGAAAGGGAAGATCTAAGAGCAATTGCCCTTACAGAGGAGATGGACAGAGAGACTAGAATAAAAAGTTTATTGAGAGAAAGTATGACAGAGAAATTTCCAAACCTCAGGCAGAAGAAGGTCATAGAAGACCAAGCAGATTTACCCCAGACAAGACTACCTCAAGGCATTTATAATCAAGCTCCCGCAGGTCATGGATAAAGAAAAGTTCCTACAGGAAAGAAGAAAAAACATACAAAAGAACTTAAATGTCTGGCAGCAGACTTCTCAGTGGAAACTGTACAGGCCAGGAGAGAGTGGCAGGATGCGTTCAAAGTGCTAAAATAAAAAAACCATAACCCTAGAACATCATATCCTGCAAAAATATCTATCAAACATGAAAGAAAAATAAAAACTTTCTGAGACAAACAAAAAGTGAGGGATTTCATTAACACGAGATCTGTCCTATCAGAAATGCTAAAAGTTGTTCTTCAATCTGAAAGAAAAGGACGATGATGAACAATAAGAAATCCACTGAAGTGTTTCGACTCAGCTCGGTACCTGTCGCTCAGTGGTGGGGGCACTGGCCACATACCACAGCTGGTGGGTTCAAACCTGGCCCAGGCCAGGTAAAAAACAATGACAACGGCTACTAAAAAATAGCCAGGCATTGTGGTGGGCACCTGTGAAATTTAATGCAAGTCCCAGCTACTTGAGAGGTTGAGGCAAGAAAATCACTTAAGCCCAAGAGTTTGAGGTTGCTGTGAGCTGACGCCACAGCACTCTACCTAGGGTGACATAATGAAACTCTGTCTCAAAAAAAAAAAAATCCACTGAAATATTTCAATTTACTGGTAACAGTAAGTATGATGCAAATACAGAATACTGTATTGCTGTAATTATGATGTGTAAACCATTTATATGTTGAGTAGGGACACTAAAAACAAACCTATCAAGGATAACTAAGTTTTTGTTGTTGTTATTAAATCATAGCTACGTATATTAATGCAATCGTGGGATACAATGTTCTGGTTTTATACACAATTTGAAATATTTTCATCAAACAGATTAACATAGCCTTCATGGCATTTTCTTAGTTAAGACATTTGTATTCTACATTTAGTAAATTTCACATGTACCCTTGTAAGATGCACCGTAGGGGTGGTCCCACCAATTACCCTCCCTCCACCCATTCTCCCCCCTCCCTTCCCTATCCCCTTTCCCCATATTCTTGGGCTTTGGGTTATAGTTTTCATATGAAACTTAGTTTCATAGTAGGGCTGAGTACATTGGATACTTTTTCTTCCATTCTTGTGATACTTTGCTAAGAAGAATATGTTCTAGCTCCATCCATGTAAATATGAAAGAGGTAAAGTCTCCTTTCTTTAAGGCTGCATAATATTCCGTGGTATACATATATCACAATTTATTGATCCATTCATGGGTTGATGGGCACTTGGGCTTCTTCCATGACTTAGCAATTATGAATTGGGCTGCAATAAACATTCTGGTACAAATATTTTTGTTATAATGTGATATTGATTTTCAGGATATATACCTAGTAGAGGAATTGTAGGATCCAATGGCAGGTCTATTTTTAGATCCCTAAGTGTTCTCGAAACATCTTTCCAAAAGGAACGTATGAGTTTGCATTTCCACCAGCAATATAGAAGTGTTCCCTTTTCTCCACATCCACACCAACATCTCTGATTTGGGGATTTTGTGATGTGGCCCAATCTTACTGGAGTAAGAACACATGGTAAAACACATGATATCTCAAAGTAGTTTTTATTTGCATTTCTCTGATTATGAAGGCTGCATTAAGGATGATGAGCATTTTTTCATATGTCTGTGGGCCGTGTGCCTGTCTTCTTAAGACAATTTTTTTAGAGATAGATAGTAACAAATATATAAATGGGACAACAAAAAGTCAAAAAGTGGGGGGATGGAGTCAAAGTGTACAATTTTTTTTAGATTTATCTTTCCACATTTGTTTGAAAGCAGAGATAAGTTTTCATATGTTTGAAATAATTGGTTATAAAGTATTTTTGCAAACCTCATAATAACTTCAAATCAAAATCTACAACAGATACACAAAAAATAAAAAGTAATTAAAATACACTACCAAAAAAATTACTTTTACAAAAAAGAAGACAAGAAGGAAAGAAGAAAGAAAGAGAAGACCATGAAACAAACACAAATCAAATAACATGGCAGTAGTAAGTCTTTACCTATCAATAACATTAGATGTAAATGGACCAAATTCTCCAATCAAGTCACAGACTGGCTAAATTACATGATATCTATAAGAAACATACTTTACCTTTACTTTTATTTTCAGTCTATAAAGACATACATAGACTGAAAATAAAGGGATGGAAAAAGATATTCCATGCAAACAAAAACCAAAATACAGTAGGATAGCTATAGTCCTGCCAGATAAAATAAATTTCAAGACAAAAACTAAGAGGAAAGATTATAGCAGTTAGTGTCAACATCAAAACAGATAAATAAAATTGACACATCTTTAGCCAGACTAAGAAAAAAAGAGAGAGAAAGAGAGGAGAGGAGACTCAAATAAATAAAATCTGAGACTTTACAACTGAAAATGCAGAAATCCAAAGGATCATTAGAGGATTCTATGAGTAACTATGTGCCAATAATTTGGGAAACCTAGAAGAAATGGATAAATTCCTAGACATATACAACCTATCAAGAATAAACCAGGAAGAAATCCAATACCTGAATAAACCAATACAAAGTACTGAGATAAAAACTGTAATAAAAAGTCTCTCATCAAAGAAAAACCCAGGACCCAATGCCTTCACTGCTGAATTCAACCAGCCATTCAAAGAAGAGCTAATCTCAATCCTACTTAAAGGATTCCAAAACATGTAGAAGGGGAGAATGCTCTCAAACTCATTCTGCAAGGTCATGATACCAAAACCAGACAAAACACAACAAAGTAAACTATAGGCCAGTTTTGCTCTCTGGTGAACACTGATAGAAAAATCCTCAACAAAATACCAGCAAAGTGACTACAACAATACATTAAAAAGATTATTCATCGTGATCAAGTGGAATTTGTCCCAGAGATGCAAGGATGGGTTCATAGATGCAAACCAACCAACGTGAAACATCACATCAACAGAACAAAGACAAACACCACAGGATAATTTCAATCGATGCCAAAAAAAAAAAATCACTCAATAAAATTCAAAATCCCTTCATGATACAAATTCTCCAAAAACTGAGTACAGAATGAACTTACCTCAACACAATAAAAGCCACGTATGACAGACCTGCAGCTACTATCACATCAAATGGGGAAAAACTGAAAACCTTTCCATTAAATTAAGATCTGGAACAAGACAAGGATGCTCACGCCCCCCATCGTTACTCAACATGGATGTTCTAGCTAATGCAGTCAGATGGGAGAAAGTCAGAAAGGGCATCCCAATTGGAAAGGAAGAAGTCAGCTTATCTTACTTGAAGATGAGATGGCCTTATATCTTCAGAAACCTACAGATTTCACCCAGAAACTATTAGGACAAATAAACAAATTCAGTGAAGTTGCAGGACACCAAACCAACATACAAAACAATCAGTGACTTTTCTATATGCCAAGAGTAAAAAATCTGAAAACAAAGCAAAACCAATCAGGAAAGTAATCCCATTTACAATAGCTACATGTAAAACAAAACACCTGGGAATAAACATAAAATATGTGTTAATGTAAATAATAAGTATATCAAAAAGAACCCAAAGTCTCTTAAATAATTGAAAGAGGTTTATTCTGAGCTGAATATATCTAACAATGGCCTCAAGAGTTATGCCCAAGAAGCCTTGAGCAAGTGGTGTCACTGTAGTTGGGTCATAGCTGGTTTATACATTTCAGGAGTCACACATAAAGTCATAAGTCAGTCCATGGGAGGCACACCCATGCAGGCGTTGTCCTTTCCAACTCATTAACAGCCCTGGGGATGTACAT
This sequence comes from Galago senegalensis, assembly GCA_963575145.1. Lineage (NCBI taxonomy): Eukaryota > Metazoa > Chordata > Mammalia > Primates > Galagidae > Galago > Galago senegalensis. Next base: position 27,230 of record CAUYTI010022224.1, read on the forward strand.
GTCCAAGAAGGAAAGGAGGCATGACAAGGCATGTCCCTCCCTTCCCATGGCCAGCAACTCAACTTTATAGTATTTCTGAAGTCCCCTTGGCCAAGAGGGCATTTGTTCAGTCATGGGGGGATTAAGATTTTATTTTAGTTCATAAGTGGCAGAAATGAGTCATACTCATCAAGGTTTATTAAGCCAAGACTTTTGAGGAAGCACCAGGGAGAAATACTAACAGCACATAGGCTGTTGCTATTTTTCTGAAGAAGTTGACCTTGCAGTATTTAAAAAGCACACAGTAAGAAGGAAAAAAGCAGGGCTGGGATTGATGATGCAAAGTAGTTAGATCTCTTGTGAGGCCCAGGAAACCTATGTTTTACTTAAAATCAGGGGACTGTTGGGATAAAGGGAAGGGAAGGAGAAGCATCAATGTGTAGATATCCCTGGATAGGTGGAAAAATGTCTGATTCTGTCTTATCTCCAGTTCTGTACCTGTACAGATAAACTTATCATTTATTATTGATGTGGAATCAGATTGGCTTTAGTTTTAGGAGCCAGGCATAGGTATAATTTGCATGTCCTTGCTTATTGGAGGTCTGCAAGGAATTTCTTTAATGAAAGGTCTGTGGGGAAGGTTCTTTACAGGTGCCTGAGACAGAGGGAGTGCAGAGTGGTCCAGAGACTTTGATTTTCTTTTTACAGAAATGAAAGATCTTGACACTAAGAGGAATGTGGTGGCTCACACCTGTAATCCCAGCACTCGGGGAGGCCAAAGAAGGCAGATTTCTTGAGCTCAGGAATTTCAGGACAGCCTGAGCAAGAGTGCCATCCCATCTCTACTAAAAATGGAAAAACTAGCCAGGCATTGTGGCGGGTGCCTGTAGTCCCAGGAGGATCACTTGGGCCCAAGAGTTTGAAGTTGCTGTGAGCTATGAGACTATAGCACTCTACCAAGGACTGTAGAGAAGGAAGGAAGGAAGGACGGATGGAAGGAAGCAAGGGTGGGTCAGTCTTGATGATTAAAAGATAAACCATGGGCTCGGCGCCTATAGCTCAACCGGCTAAGGCGCCAGCCATGTACACCTAAGGTGGCGGGTTCAAATCCCTAGCCCGGACCCGCCAAACAACAATGATGGCTGCAACCAAAAAAAATAGCTGGGCATTGTGGCGGGCGCCTGTGGTCCCAGCTGCTTGGGAGGCGGAGGCAGGAGACTCGCTTGAGCCCAGGAGTTGGAGGTTGCTGTGAGCTGTAATGCCATAACACTCTACCCAGGGGGATGGCTTGGGGCTCTGTCTCAAAAAAAAAAAAAAAGAAAAAGAAAGACGTGACTGGGGTAGAATGGGAATGGTTAGGGCACTTTGCTGCCCCAGACTGTCATGATAAAGTAGTTAGAGAACTTATAGGCTCTGTGGTTCTACAAAAACAGCCTACAAAGCCAAGTTCACTCTAGAGTGCTTATCTTTGATTGCTTATCTAACGAAGGCCCAGTAATAAGTAATAATGGATTGGAATGGAATCACCTGGTGTCTCCTCATTTAGACAGCACTTGGATATACAGTGTTGGCCTTCCATAAGGCAGGCCAGAATGGATTTTTGACACCAGTCCTTGAAGGTCAAACTTGATCACATACAATTTATCATTCATGGCTCTGTGTATGCCCATCAATGGAGTTGTCAGAGGTAGGAGAGAACTTCAGCAATGAGCAGTCTTCTTTCTGAGTTCAGCCTCTGTGTTATTGTCAGGCTGCTTCTCTGGTGTGCTAAGTAGCCTGAGAAGACAAGGAGGTAAGAGAATAGAGAAGAAGGAAAAGCAGGTCAAAGTGACCTGTTAGTTTCATTCTTACCTACCCTCACCTGCCTGGTTGGCTGTGTGATTATTAGGAAGCATTTGGTATAATGACTGTGATCTCTGACACTTCACCTGGTTCATTTCAACCTCTTTTATCCCTTTGGAAGAAACTTCCACCTCCAGTGGACTGAAGCTGCTACCTAAGCCCTCTGCTCATGCCTGGTCCATTCCAGTCACACCCCTGCAACTTGTGTCAAACCACATTTGCAAATTTACACTGTGTTTGTAGTGGATGGGATGCAAAGATGAAGAACCAAGGAGGCTTCTTCAGTCTGAGGGGAGGAAGCTGTGTAGAAACCTGCTAGATGGAAAAGTAGAATTATGAAGTCAGCACTGAATAGGAGAAAAGACCTGTCTTATGAGTTTCTGAGGAAATAACCATTCATTCTGGTCAGAAATAATTTCATAGGGAACAGTAAATTTGAGATACATATTAATGTTGCACCCAGTTAATTTCCTATAGTAGTGCCATCCAACAGAAGTTTCTTAAAATGTGACTAGTGAAACTGAAAAACTGAGTTTTTTTTTTTTTCTGAGACAGAGTCTTGCTTTGTCGTCCTCAGTACAGTGACCTAGAGTCATAGCTCACAGCAACCTCAAACTCTTGGGCTCAAGCAATTCTCTTTCTTTAACCTCCAAAGTACTGGGACTACTGGTGTCCACCACAATGCCCAGCTATTTTTAGAGAGAGGGTCTTGCTCTTTTTCAGGCTGGTCTTGCTCTTTTTCAGGCAGGTCTTGAACCTGTGAGCTCAGGCGATTGACCCACCTCAACTTCCCAGAGTGCTAGGATTACAGGCATGAGCCACCATGAGCAGTGAAAAACTGAATTTTAAATTTTATTTCATTTTAATAAATTTACATATATGTATAAATAGCCACATGTTGCTGGTGGTCACTATATTGGACATTGCGGCTCTATATGGTCTAGAGATAGGGATATACAAGATGTTTGGTGAACTCAGGGTTGGAAATTTAGTGACTGGATTCAAGGGTGTATGCTCAGACCAGGAGGGATGTGTTCAAGAATGAGCACAAGAGCTCAGGAGGGAGAAGCCAGGTGCTGAAATTGGGCAGTGCCTAGTGAGTGAACCTTCATCATAGGGACTTCATCACACATGTGCCCTTTCTATCCCAGCCATTTGCCAGCTCTAAGACTCCTGGGAAAGTAATTGGGCAGCCTAGGTTCTGATGACATGGTGGGGAATTAGAAATCTCTATGTATGTGGTTATGGCACCAGCTACATACACCGTGGCTGGTGAGTTTGAACCCAGCCCAGGCCAGCTAAACAACATTGACAACTGCAACAACAACAAAATAGCCAGGCATTGTGGCAGGCACCTATAGTCCCAGATACTTGGGAGGTTGAGGCAAGAGAATCACTTAAGCTCAAGAGTTTGAGGTTGCCGTGAACTGTGACACCATGGCACTCTACCCAGGGCCACATAATGAGACTCTGTCTCAAGAAAAATAAAAAAGAAAAGAACAAATCTCTATGCATGTAGTCTAGTGGAGAAAAGAGGTAAAGGCAATGATGAATGAAGACATGCAAGTTGGGCCACTGTGATGGCATAAGGGTCAGAACAGATGCCACATGCTCCTCTATGTGCCAAGGCTATTACAGTGAACACATCACATAAACCCTTGTCTTCCTAGAGGACAGTCTAGACCTGAATCAAGTAATTAAAGTGGGGGAGGTGCTGTGAAGGGTAAGTACAAAAATCCATGAGAGCTCATGATATGGAGCCTGATCTTGTTGGGAGGTCAAAGAACACCTTCCTAAGCAGGGCATGGTGAGCTGAGATCTCAATATGAGTAACTAGGCAGAAGAAGAAAGTTCTAGGCCAGTGGTTCTCAACCTGTGGGTCTCAACACCTTTGTAACAATGAAAATACATCAGAACATCAGGAAGGTTGAAAACCACTATTCTGGGCAGAAGGACCACTGGGTGAACAATGAGTTGGAGGTGGGGAAGACTGGAACCTGGGTGATCATCTCTGCCTATGGTACAAAGGGCAAAATTTCTATTTTAGATATACCAAGTGTGAGGAAAGTGAGATTCTAAAAGGTTCAACACTTTTGTCCATTTTATTCATACTGTGCCTCCAACACCTATAACTGCATCATATATGGTGTGTCCTCAGTAAGTGTGTATTGACTAAATATACCTCCAAATGGTGACCTCCAGCAGGTGTGTGACCATTTGCTTGGTAGTTGTCTTTACTCTCAGTGAGGCAGGAAAGAGGAGGATGGTGAAATTCAGACTCAATCAGTGTTGCCTGTTAGTAAATTTGAAAGGAAAGTAGCAGGTAATAGTTTATTGTCTTTAGATTCTGGCTTTGAACTCCCAGGAACTATCTATACTAGATATTGTGTACTGTCTTATAGAACGGCCACCTCCTCTGGACCTGAGAAACCTCTCCACCATTCGGGAACATGCATCTCTAACCAGGACTCACACTGTACCTTGGTAAGTTTCTGATTGCTCTGAGGCACATCATGCAGCACAGACACCCCCAGTGTTAGGTAAGGCTCTTTAATTACATGTAGTTGAAGCCCATTCTATCTAGCTTAAGCCAAAGGAGGGGTGAAGTTTATTACCAAGACCAGAGGTGTTTTACAGATCACAAAGGAAAGAATATATCTGGGTCTCCCAGGATTCTGGAACCACAAACCAGAGTGTTGTTGGGAACCCAGCACATCTGATTATGTCTTCCCCATTCTTTGTCTTTGCAGAGTAGGGTAGGAAAAGGGAGTTCTTAGAGAAGGAGGGATGTGGTGGTTCATAGCCTGGATACACAAACCTCAAAATGTACTTGTACTCTCTTATCTTACCTTTCAGAAGCTGCATTTTCAGAGTCCTGAGCCCAGGAACTTCTTGGTTCACTCTAATGCTACAGGACATAATTACTTTGTAAAGCAGAATTCAGAATTCTGAAGTGAGCTGTATTTTCAGCTAAGACTGCAGAGAAATTCAGCCTGTGCTTCTGACTCAGGAGTAGGATTGAAGTCAGCATGTAGTCTTCTTATCAGGGGAATGGGCTTACTTCCTTACTTTTTCTGATTACTTTGATTGGAAACAAGAGGGCCCCAGAGGAGCATTTTTATAGTTTGCTAAATTATATGATATCTTGGTCTATTTCTGGAAAGCTCAGGAGCTGTGTCTCATATAGGGCCTAGAAAAAAGTAACCAATTGTCCCATAGTGGGACAGAAAATGCTGGGCAGCCTCTGTTTCTTCAGGAATTGCCTTGACCAGAGGAAGTTGTGTCTGGAAAGGGAGGGTGGAAACCCCATGAGAGCCGTGTCAGTTCCTGGCTGGGTTTCAGAGCAGCTGTAAGGCATTGCTTTGACCTTGTCTATATTTTTTTTTTCTTAGCAATCGAACCAGCTTTATCTCTCCAGAAAGAAATGGTATTAATTCTGCAAGATTTTTTGCCAATCCTGTTTCCAGAGAAGAGAGAGAAAGCTACATCCAAATGGTAACCTATATTTTTCACACTTTTCTTATTGTCCACCCCAATCTATATTCTTGTGAGTTCATAATACATGTAAAAGAAACACATCCATGAGAAAGTCCTGTGCAATCTTAAAGTGATCACTTGATTGTAAAACTAGGATGCTTTTCTAGACTGGGAACAAATCAATTTGAAGCTGTTTTGTTTCCTGTCATATTCAAAGCCTCAATGTCATTTTAGGACCACAGTATTTTAAGAGAACCCAGGGCTGAGACATGTAAAATAGGAAAATGGAAATGCCAGAAATTCTTTTCACCAAGGTTATGATGTCCTGTTTGACCCCAATAGGTTAGTACTTTCCTGGGCATTCAGCGTCTAGGCTATGAAAAGTCACATATTGCATCCTTCCATTCACCAAAACCCCTGATAGCCTTGCCCTGACAAAGGATGAATCACTAACAATCCTCTTGGAGCATGTACAGTGCCCTGGGCCATAAGTGTGTCTTAGCTTCTGGATACTACTGTTGGGGGTTTTTCTGTAGACCTGAGTGGATAGAGACCTGACACCTCTATACTTTGATTAGCCATTCATGGTTTGAGTCCTAATGTCTCTCTCCTGCCCTGTTGCCCCTTATGTTCTCTTCATCTTAGGTGCTATTGAGAACATGGGTTTTTGATGATGGAAAGGGGCTTTCAGCACCTTTTGCACTTAGCTGCACTGTAGCCAAGACTGTGCCCATTTTGCAATTTAGAAGTGTAGGGACATCCAGAGAGTGCTTCTTTTTCAACTATGAAATTTTCAAAAGAGATCTATTTTAGAAGGAAAATGCTCAAGGCACTGTGGCTATATACTCTTGAGAAGATAATTCTGCCCTCCTATATGTGAGGATAATAGGTAACTGAAAATCTAAAAATGGTAATCTCCAGTAAAGCAATAATTAAATGCTTCATCTTGTCTCTTTATTTGATTAAAATTTTTCTGTAAGTGCACTTAACCATAAACAGATGGAAAGTGACTCATACATAAATCTGCTGTAGTCTTTCCAATATTTCTCACACTTAGTAATGGCCCTTGAGAGACTTCTAGACAAAAACACTCTTGTAAAGGATGCTGAACAGCTGCATTCTGTCTCCAGAGAGCAGAAAAGGGAAGTGAATCTGAAACCTAGTGGAAGCAAGTATATAGTCATTCCAGACACCAGCAGTTCCTTTCTGATCTCTGAGGTTGTTGAGAAAGACCAGGATTTCATTAACAACACAATTAAGGATTGATTACTTGCCTGGACTTATCACTGATCAATGACTGTCTGAAGGCAACACTAGGCAATATGACACTGTAGATTAAGAGCCCAGAACACTAGCTGGAGGTAGCTGTGAGGGAACCACCATATAAAAATGTTTAAACACTAATGTTTTTGTTAACTTCAGTAATAAGATATGACTTTGATTTGGTAGGCATAACAACCACACAGCAACCCTATTTGGTAGTGTGAATTAAGAAGATTTGATGCTTTATTTTTTTGACCCTTTAATTTTAACAGTTTTTTAAGGCTTTTAGAGTATAATTAATTCTAGACTCTTAACTTTCACAGTATTTTTAAATTAATTTTTATTATGGTATACTATTTTTAAGTTTTTAGATTATTTAGTGAAATTGACTTCCTCTTGGTATGTAGTTCTAGGAGTTGAACATATATATTGATTTTAGGCTCGGTACCTGTGGCTCAAGAGGCTAAGGCGCTAGCCACATACACCTGAGCTGGCGGGTTCAAATCCAGCCCGGGCCCGCCAAACAGCAATGATGGCTGCAACCAAAAAAAAAAAAAAGAAAAATAGCTGGGTGTTGTGGTGGGCACCTATAGTCCCAGCTACTTGGGAGGCTGAGGCAGGAGACTCAATTGAGCCCAGGAGTTGGAGGTTGCTGTGAGCTGTGATGTCACAACACTCTACCTAGGGGGACAGCTTGAGGCTCTGTCTCAAAAAAAAAAAAAATATATATATATATATATATATAGATTTTATAAGCATCAGCACAGTCAGGATAAAGAACCATTCCCAAAATACTTCCAGGTGCTACCTCCATAGCCATACCCTCCTTCCACTCCTATACCCAGGCAACAACTGCTTTGTATGGTTAGTCACTATTGTTTTGTCCTTTTTTTTTTTTGGTTGCAGCCATCATTGTTGTTTGGCGGGCCTGGGCTGGGGATTCGAACCCGCCACCTTAGGTGTATGTGGCTGGCGCCTTAGCCACTTGAGCCACAGGCACCGAGCCTGTTTTGTCCTTTGAAGAATGCCGCATAAATAGAATTGTATAGTACCTTTTGAGACTGGCTTCTTTCACTCAAAATAATGTCTTTAAAGTTCATCAGTATTGTTACATGTGTAAATAGTTTTGTTTTCTTACTGAGTGGTATTGAATGATATAGATATGCCACATTTTGTTTATCCATTTACCCACTGAAGAATATTTGGATTGTTTCAAGTTTTTGGATAGTTTGAACTGTTATCAACATTTTAAAAATATTTTTTAAAAATATTTTTACTCTCATAAAATGTAAAAACCATAAAATTTGCTGTGTTGTAATGTTGTATAATCATTACCACTATCCATTTTAAGTATTTTCTCATTGTTCCAAACAGAAATCTTGTACCCATTGAGTAATAATGCTCGATTTCCCTCTCCCTGAGTGCCTGGAAATCTCTCATCTACTTTTGGTCTCTGTGAATTTACCTATTCTCGGTACCTCACATAGGTAGAATCATATAATATTTGTCCTTTTGTTGCTGTCATATTTCACTTAGCATAATGTTATCAAGATCCATCAACATTGTAGCAAATGTCAGAATTTAATTCCTTTTAAGGCTGAATAATATTAAATTTTATGGCTATAACTACAATTTGTTCATTCATCTGTTGATGGACATCTGGGTTGTTTCTAGCATTTGTCCATCATGAATAATACTGCTGTGAACATTTGTGTATAAGTATAGTATATGTTTGAGTTCCTGGTTTTTTTTTTTTAGAGACAGTCTCACTTTATTGCCTTTGGTAGAGTTTCTGTGGTGTCATAGCTCATAGCAACTTCCACCTCCTGGGCTTAGGTGATTCTCTTGCCTCAGCCTCACCAGTAGCTGGGACTACAGGTGCCCATCACAACACACAGCTATTTTTTTTGTTGCAGTTTTGCCAGGGCTGGGTTTGAACCGCCACCCTTGGTATATGGGGCCAGTGCCCTACTCACTGAGCCACAGGCACCGCCCCTATGCTGAGCTTTTTAAGGAACTACCACACTGTTTTCCACAATGGCTGCACTGTCTTACATTCCTGCCAGTAAGGCACAAGGTTACAATTTCATGCATTCACTTCTTTACCATCAATTACTATTTCCTTTTTAAAAAAATAATAGACATACTACTGAGCATGAAATGGTATATCATGGTGCTTTTCATTTGCATTTTCTTAATGATTGGTAATATTATCATGTGCTTATTGCCCATTTGTATTCACATATTTGGAGAAATGTCTATTTAAGTCCTTTGTACATTTTTAAGTGCATTGTTTCTTATTATTGTTGTTAAGTAATAGGAGTTTTAAAAATAAATTAAGCCCCTGATCAAATGTATGATTTGCAAATATTTTCTTCAATTTTGTGGAGATTTCACTCTCTTGCTGGTTTCCCTTGATGCACAGGAGTTTAATTATTCTTTTTTTGAGTTTTAATTTTGATGAAGTCAAATTTATCTTTTTTCCCTTTCTTTTTTTTTTTTTTTTTTTGTTTTGAGACAGTCTCACTATGTCATCCTCAGTAGTGTGCTATGGTGTCACAGCTCACAGCAACCTCAAACTCTTGGGCTTAAGAGATTCTCTTCCCTCAGCCTCTCAAGTAGCTGGGACTACAGGTGCCCAACAAAACACCCAGCTATTTTTTTGTTGTGGTTGTCATTGGTGTTTGGCAGGCCTGGGCTGGGTTCGAACCTGCCCGTTCAAGTGTATGTAGCTGGCACACTAGCCACTGACCTACAGGTGCCGAGCATATCTTTTTTCCCTTTCATTGCCTTTCTTTTGGTGTTATATCCATGAAATCATTGCCAATCCAATGTCATGAAGATTTTCTCCTGATTTCTAAAAATCTTATACTTTTAGCTCTTATGTTTAAGTCTTTGAGCCTTTTTTTTTTTTTTTTTTTGCAGTTTTTTGGCTGGGGCTGAGTTTGAACCAGCCACCTCCAGTATATGGGGACAGCGCCCTACTCCTTTGAGCCACAGGCGCCACCCAATCTTTGATCCTTTTTGAGTTAATTTTTATATATGATATAAGGTTAGAGTACAACTTAATTATTTTGCATATGGACTTCTAGTTTTTCCATAATCACTTGTTGAAAAGATCATCATTTCCCTACATTGGATGGTCTTGGCGCCTTTGTTGAAATTCAGTTGGCCATAAATATAACAGTTTATTTCCTTTTTTCTTGTTTTGAGGCAGACTCTCACTTTGTCATCCTCAGTAGAGTGCTGTGGTGTCATGGCTCACAGCAACCTCAAACTCCTGGGCTTAAGCAATTCTCTTGCCTCAGTCTCCCAAGTAGCTGGGACTACAGGTGCCTGCCACAACGGCCAGCTATGTTTTTTTAGAGATGGGGTCTCTCTCAGCTCAGGCTGGTCACAAACCTGTGAGCTCAGGCAATCCACCCACCTTGGCCTCCCAAGGGTTGGAATTACAGGCATGAGCTACCATGTCCAGCCACATAAGAGTTTATTTCTGAGTTCTCTATCCTATTACATTGGTCCATCTATCTGTCTTTATTGTCACCCCACTGTTTTGATTACTATAGTTTAGCTTTGTAGTAAGTTTTGAAATCAGAAAGTTGAAGCCCTCCAATGTTGTTGTTTCTCAAGGCTGACTTTGCTATTAAGGGCCCTATAAGATTTCCATGTGAATTTTAAGATAGGCTTTTCTACTTCTGCAAAAAATACCATTGGGATTGGGCAGCGCCTGTGGCTCAGTGGGTAGGGCGCCAGTCCCATATACCTAGGGCGGCGGGTTCAAACCCGGCTCCGGCCATAACTGCAACAAAAAATAGCCAGGCATTGTGGCAGGCACCTGTAGTCCCAACTACTCAGGAAGCTGAGGCAAGACAATTGCCTAAATCCAGGAGTTGGAGGTTGTTGTGAGCTGTGATGCCATGGCACTCTACCAAGGGCAATAAAGTGAGACTCTGTCTTTGAAAAAAAAATGCCATTGGGATTCAGATAGGGTATGATTTGAATTTGGAGATTGTTTTGTGTAATATTGTCATCTTAACAATATTAAATCTTCCAATCCATGAACACAGATATCTTTTCATTTGTTTATATGTCCTTTAATTTCTTTCACCAATGTTTTATAGTTTTCAGTGTATAAGTCTTTATCTCCTTGGTTAAATTTATTCCTTAGTATTTTATGCTTTTGATGGTATTATAAATTAATTTTTTTATTAATTTCTTTCTGGGATTGTTCATTGTTAGTGTATAGAAATGCACCTTATTTTATGGTGTTGTTACCATATCCTGCAAAGTCTCTGAATTAAGTTTTTCATTTATTGTACTTTTTTATGTCAAATCTTTAGGGTTTTCTATATATAAGAGCATATTATCAACAAGTAGAGATTATTTTACTTCTCCCTTTCCCATTTGGATGATTTTATTTATTTTTTTCTTGCCCAATTGCTTTAGCTAGAACGTCTAATATTTTGTTGAATAGAAGTAGTAAAAGTGGGCATCTTTATCTTATTCCTGATTTTAGTAGTCTTTTACAGGTTTTTTGTGGATATAGGTTTTTATTTCTCTAGGGCAGTGGTTCTCATCTAGGGGTAATTTTGTTCCTCAAGGGACATTAGGTAACATCTAGAGATTTATGATTGCCACAACCTGGAAGGAAGGGGTAGTATTATTGGCATCTACTAAGAAATTGTTTGTTTTATTACATTATATCTCAGAATCTGGAGCTTGTCTTTTCATTCTCTTCTGTCCTTTGTAGAATGAACATTTTAAAATTTAATTGAGTCTAATTTATTGATTTTGTTTCCTTCCTGCTTTGTTATCATGTCTAAGAAACTCTTTTCCTAACCCTAGTTCATCAAGATTTTCTTCCATTTTTAAAAAAGATTATTGTGGTTTTACATTTAGGTCTGAAATCCATCTTGATTTAATTTACTTTTTTAATAAGATGTGCAGTTGAAGTTGATTATTTGCATCTGGATGTCCAAAAGTTCTAGTACCTTTTTTTTTTGAGATAGAGTTTTACTTTGTTACCCTCAGTAGAGTTCCATGGCATAGTAGCTCATAGCAACCTCAAACTCTTGGGCTCAAGTGATCCTCTTGCTTCAGCTTCCTGAGTAACTGGGACTATAGGCACCCACCACAACACTCAGCTACCTTGAGATGGGTCTTGCTCTCAGTGAGGCTGGTCTTGAACTCATGAGCTCAGGCAATCCACCTGCCTAGGCCTCTGAGAGTGCTAGGATTACAGGCATGAGCTACCACACCTCGCCCAGTACTATTTGTTTTAAAGACAACCCTTTCTTTATTGAATTGCCTTTTTACCTTTGTAAAAAATCATTTAGGCATATTTGTGTAGAATCTGTATTCCGTTTCATTGTCTATCTCTTTGCCTGTACAACTCTTGATTATTGTGAGTTTATAGTAAATCTTAGAATCAAAAAGTATATTTTATCCAACTTCATTCTTATTTTTAACATTTATTATTTTATTCTATTTCCTTTGTCTTTCCATATAAAACTTAGAATTAACTTTTCTTTTTTTTCTTTTTAAATGTAGAATTTATTGAAGTGAACAGTTGTGGATTACCTAAGTATCCAATAATGAGAAAATCATCAAGTAAACTATGATACATTCCTTAACAAAATGTTACAACTACTAGAAACTAATTATTGAAAAGGCAATACAGCCATATGGAAAAAACATTTATATTAAAAAGTAACAAAAAAAGAAAAGCAACATATAAAAATGGAGAAATAATCATAGGAAAAAATCCAGAAGAAAACACAGTAAAAAAAAAAATGATATTACTATGGTAGGACTATATGTGACTTGTTTCTTCTATTTTCTGTATTTTCTTCTTTATTATTAATTTTTAAAATTTTCTCTATACATATACATGTCTTTATTTGGTTTCCAATTTTTGCCTTCACAAAATTAAAAAGGCTTAAAATTTAATAACAATAACAATGTTTAAGATAAGGACTAGAGGCTTGGCACCTGTGGCTCAAGTGGCTAAGGCACCAGCCACATACACCTGAGCTGGCAGGTTCGAATCTAGCCCGGGCTGCCAAACAACAATGATGGCTGCAACAAAAAATAGCTGGGCATTGTGGCGGACGCCTGTAGTCCCAGCTACTTGGGAGGCTGAGGCAGGAGACTCGCTAGAGCCCAGGAGTTGGAGGTTGCTGTGAGCTGTAATGCCACGGCACTCTACCCAGGGGGACAGCTTGAGGCTCTGTCTCAAAGAAAAAAAAAAGTCTAATAAAAAAGAAAAGGATAACTGCTAACTGACTTGTACATGTGGGAGTTCCTTCTTCACTCTTATGGGGGATTTTTTTGGTTTGTTTGTGAACGAAGCTTCTGGTGGTCACATTGTCAACATGGATTCATCCCCATCCCATGTCTGTAGAGGCATAAGTGCTGTCCTTGAGCTGAGTGGCTCAAGGGGCACACATGGGCTTTGTAGTCTTTATCTGGTAGCTACCAAGTTCTTGGTATGGCTGATGGTCTTACTTCAGGTTCCCCCCTCATACTCTGTCCCCACCAGGAGGATGTGAGGGGAAGTGGGCTATTCTGCTGGCTCTGTAGGAGAGAGATTGAGAGGGGGCATCCTGTGCAAACCAGTTGGGCTTGGTACTGTGCCAGGCAAGTGTCACCCTGTGTAACTGTTCCTTACTGGAACCCTTTTCCTACAGTGAGACCCAGGATGTATGTGGAGAATAAGAGGCAGAGTGTGGGCTCTCAGTTCTCAAGCCACTGTTCTTTTGGTTCTCAGCCTGGGTTCACTTAGGGCGCTACCAGACAGCCCCATCCTCAGAGCCATTACCCTGGGAATGATTTGGATTTTTTTCTGTCTAGATATAAGTTTGTGTGTATGCACAAACAGTTGTGTCCCCCCCTACTCCCTTTTTTGGCCAGGGAATGGAGTTACTCAAAAAAGGTTTTGTACCAGTGTCTTCTGTAATACCCCCCCCAACCCCTTCTGTCCTCTGGTTATAACTGAAATATGAGTCCCCTTGGGCTGCAGTGTCTACATCCCTGGGCCATCCCTGATAGCTCCAGGCTGATGCAGCCTTCTGGAGCACCATCTGTGTTGAGAGAGGGAGTAGGGTATTTGCTCCTGCCTCTCTAACTTGCAGGGACATTTCAGTGGACTCTGTATACCTATCAAGAAGTCCTGGCCAAATTGAACTCCATGCCCCAAGGGCAGCTTTGGCAGTACACTCAGGATGGCTCTTCCTCCTGCTTTCTCTGCTGTTCCCAAACAATCACATGTACCAGTCTCCTGTAGAGTCTGCTATAGGGGACCCATGTTTTCATTTTTTTAAAAATTTTGGTACCTTGATTTTTTTTTTTAGTTTCAGAATAATACGAGGGTACAATTAGGTTGCAATGTTTGTGTTAGGTGAGGTCCCTGTTGTTACCTAGAGGGTGTGCCATATACCTTTACGTTGTGCCCATGGGTAACAGCACACCAATCCCCTGCCTTGTCCCCCACATTTTCACTTTTTATCATGACGGTGAGTTCTTCCTGTCCTGAGCAGTGCTTGTATATCTCATTGAAGATGGGAAGTTGGGAAGTGTGAGTCTGAGAGATGTGTCCCTTTCATAGGAAGGAACCTGCAGTGTCAGGAGGGTCTACCAGATGGAACAGGCCCTGTTTCTCTACCCATAGGGAAGCTACCACCAGCTTTGCTGGCAGCCCAGGCAAGGGTAGAACAGAAGGAGCCTCACTGGAACCAATGATTTTCTGCTTACGCTGTGGGAAGACTGTTACCCACACATTGATGATTTTATTTTTTACAAAAGCAGGATGAATGGCTCTGAGTGGTAGGTGGTGTAGCTAGTGGGCAGGGGCTATACCTGGTGCCACCACTTTTTCCTCCTGCACAGTGATTCCCTTGGGTTTGGGGAATGGGCAGGAACTGGCAGGAAGCCTTGAGTGTGTTAAGGGTAGTTGAGAGGGGAGAGAAAAAAGAGGATGAGAGCTGAGGCCATGGGTTCCTCATGCAGCTGTGTATCCATCATGTGACATGCAGGTGCTGGGCTGTAGCAAGCAGAAGATCCCCATTGTGACATCTTTGAGGGGACAGGAGGTGGCAGCCTCGAGCCAAGGCTGCAGAAGGGCCTCATCTCCTAGAGGGGTGGAGTGTTATAGAATTTATTACAGTAAAATATACATAAAATTTGCTATCTTAAGCATTTTTAAGTGTGCAGTTTAGTGGCATTGAGTGTTCACTAGCATCCACAGAAGTGGATGGAAAGAAGTGGATGGAAAGTGGTGGCTTTGGAAAGAAAGAGCAAAGATGTCCTTGGACCTGAGCACAGGCCTGGGCTCCCAGAGAGGAAATGGGGGCCATAGCTGCTTCCCGAGGCTTGGATACTCTGGATGGGCCCAGACTAGGTAGTCTGAACCCTTGGGTGCTGCTCTGGTATGACAACCCCCAAGACCAGCTAGAGTAGGTGTCCTTGAGCCTCCTGGACTCCAGGTGCTTGCTGCTTCTTTTTTTTTTTTTGGAGACAGGAGCCTCAAGCTGTCCCCCTGGGTAGAGTGCTGTGACATTTCAGCTCACAGCAACCTCCCACTCCTGGGCTCAAGCGAGTCTCCTGCCTCAGCCTCCCAAGTAGCTGGGACCACAGGCACCTGCCACAATGCCCGGCTATTTATTTTGGTTGCAGCCGTCATTGTTGTTTGGCAGGTCAGGGCTGGATTCGAACCCACCACCTTGGGTGTATGTGGCTGGTGCCTTAGCCACTTGAGCCACAGGTGCCAAGCCCAGGTGCTTGCTTCTGATGTGAGGGCACAACCAATCACAGTTTCTGTGCTCTCAGTGGGCATAGAAGTTGATGTCAGACGGGTGAAGATGAAGGAGCCTAGATAAACCAAACCCAAGTGTGTTCTGGCAGAAGGGAGCTCCTGGTGGTCAGAGCAAGGGCACATACTGAGAAGATGTGCAAAGAGGTGGGGAGGTGCCATTACTTCTACCTGCTTTAAACTCTGGCCTTCTGTACGAAGACAAAAATGTAGGAAAGAAATATTTAAGAAGGGTGATACCTCTGGCTCAGTGAGTAGGACACTGGCCCCATGTACTGAGGGTGGCGGGTTAAAACCTGGCCCCCGCCAAACTGCACCAAGATAATAGCTGGGCGTCATGGTGGGCTCCTGTAGTCCCAGCTACTTGGGAGGCTGAGGCAAGAGAATCACCTAAGCCTGGGAGTTGGAGGTTGCTGTGAGCTGTGACACCACAGCACTCTACTGAGGGTGATAAAGTGAGACTCTGTCTCTATAAAAAAAAAAAGAAAGAAAGAAATATTTAAGAAAAGCAGAGTCTGGTGTGGTGGCTCACTCTAGGAGGCGGAGGTGGGCGGGCCACTTGAGCTCAGGAGTTGGGCATGAGCCTGAGAGTGAGATCCCATCTCTAATAAAAACAGAAAAAAACTAGCTGGAGCCTGGGAGTTGGAGGTTGCTATGAGCTATGATGACCCCATGGCACTCTACCCAGGGTGACCCAGTGAGACTCTTAAAAAAAGAGAAGAACTGGGGCACAGGTCAAGAAATAGCTGTAGTCCTTCCCCACCCCCTACCAGAAAAAGAGCCAAGTGGGCCAGTGAGAAGGGATTTTCTAGTGGGTCAGGGTCACAGTGAATTCTAGGCCTCATAAATTCAGCCAGGCTGGACTTTGACTCCTGCCCCACCTCTAGGGAGGAGTCCTGTCCTCAGCCCTCCTTGCTGCCCTCCTGGCTATTCTTGGGTCTCCCCTCACCCATACCTTGGTTCTGGCCGATGGAGAGGACAAATGATTAGCACCTAGTGTGGGGTCCCAGGCTGCCTTAGGGAAGGGGCACTGAGCCAGGGTAGGTAGCACTAATGGGGCTGTCCCCCCATACACACTGGTGATTTAGCTAGGCCTAGGACTGCAGCTTAAGGTGGGAGGGTTAGGAGACCTGTGCTGGCCTCACAGCTTGTATTGGATTCCAGAGGCCTGGTAGTACAGTGTATCCACCCTGGGATACACTGGCAGACCCTTCCCTCACTGGATAGGGGACTCTCCTGGGTGCTTCAAGAGCTTCCTGGAAGAGATAGTGCCCTGCTGTGATTTGGGCAAGTGAAGATGGGTGTGGTAACCCCACCTGGGCAAGAGGCCCACACCTGCAGTGTCAGGAGGGTCTACCAGATGGAATAGGCCCTGTTTCTCTACCCATAGGGAAGCCACCACCAGCTTTGCTGGTAGCCCAGGCAAGGGTAGAACAGAAGGGGAGGTTGAGTCAAGTGTGCCATTCTTGGACCACATGTCAGAATCATCTGGAGGGCCTACAACAGGTTGCTGGGCCCCACTTAGATTTTGTTAGTCTGGAAGAGGCCCAAGAATAACCCTTTTTTTATTTTTTGAGAGCCTCACTTTGTCATTCTCTTTAGAGTGCTATGGTGTCAGAGCTCACAGCAACCTCAAACTCTTGGGCTCAAGTGATCCTCTTGCCTTAGCCTCCCAAGTAGCTAGGACTACAGGCACCCGCCAGAACACCTGGCTCTTTTTTTGAGGCGGGGTCTCGCTCTTTCTGAGGCTGGTCTCCAACTCTTAAGCTCAAACAGTCCACCTGCCTTGGTCTTCCAAAGTGCTAGGATTACAGGCGTGAACCGCTGTGCCCAGCCAGCATAACACTCTTTTAAAGGTAGGTTTTTAATTGAGTTAAAACTCACATGAAATTTAAAATTTTAACCGTCTTAAAGTGTACAGTTTAGTGGTTTTTAACAATGCTATGCTGTCTAGTTTACCACTATATAGCTTTAGACCATCTTCCATCACCTCCAAAAGAAATCCCCTCACGGTCCTAAATCACTCCCCTTTACTCCCTGCTCCCAGCCGTAGACAATCACTAATTTGCTTTCTGTCTGTGGTTTTGCCTCTTCTGGACATTCATGTAAATGGAATCACACAATATGTGACGTTTTGTGTCTGGCTTCTCACTGGCATGTTGCAGGGCTTCTTATGCGGTCACCTGCAGCAGTGCCACTATTCTGCTGGACTTTTAAGTGGCTGGATGCTGGTCCTCTGGGACAATGGGGAGGAGAGTTGAGGAGCTGGAGCCCAGCTCTAAGCCCTGAATGAATCTTTTTTTTTTTTTTTTGGAGACAGAGCCTCAAGCTGTTCCCCTGGGTAGAGTGCCGTGGCATTACAGCTCACAGCAACCTCCAACTCCTGGGCTCAAGCGAGTCTCTTGCCTCCGTCTCCCAAGTAGCTGGGACCACAGGCACCTGCCACAACGCCTGGCTATTTTTTGGTTGCAGCCATCATTGTTGTTTGGCGGGTCTGGGCTGGGGATTTGAACCCGCCACCTTAGGTGTACGTGGCTGGCGCCTTAGCCGGTTGAGCTATAGGC
>CAUYTI010022229.1:0-10524 GCA_963575145.1 Galago senegalensis
GCCTGTGGCTCAAGCGGCTAAGGCGCCAGCCACATACACCTAAGGTGGCGGGTTCGAATCCCCAGCCCAGGCCCACCAAACAACAATGATGGCTGCAACCAAAAAATGGCCAGGCATTGTGGCGGATGCCTGTAGTCCCAGCTACTTGGGAGGCTGAGGCAGGAGACTCACTTGAGCCCAGGAGTTGGAGGTTGCTGTGAGCTGTGATGCTATGGCACTCTACCCAGGGGGATAGCTTGAGGCTCCGTCTCAAAAAAAAAAAAAAAAGATCATTCCTTTCTTTGTATGTCCAGTTTAGAATTGAGAACTATTTAAATTAAGAATAGTGCTTCCTAAACATAAAACTAGCTTGAACTCAGGAGTTAGGGCAATTCACCTGCCTCGGCCTCCCAGGGTGCTAGGATTTCAAGCGTGAGCCTGGCCCTCTTGCTGTATTTTTAACACAGCTAACTTATACTCTAAATTTTAGGGTCTATAATATCTATAATACTTAGATGTCTATATCAAGGTATCCATAGATTGAGTATATCAAATCCTAAATATGGGCTATGTAGACAATTACATTGGTACTTATTAGAATTCTAATCATACAAAAAAAAAATCATCCAACCACAAACCCAAAAATAGCTCTAGTAACTTATAATATTACAGATACAGCTGACTTATTTCTGATCACTGGAACTGGCCCTTCATCATGACATAAAAATATATAAGGAAAAGACTTGAAAAATATTTGGAAGTTCAAAACTTTGATCTACCTCAAAGGCTGATGTGTATCCTTTCTAAAAATGTCTTTATTACATTCAAAACTAGTTGAGATTATCTTCCTTGATTATTGTGGTTGAGCTGAGTGCCATTTTTATTGAGAATTTGGTTATATTTGTTTAGATTAGGCTAAAAGTTCTCAAACTCCAGTGGCTAGTACCTGTGGGAGTTTATTGCTATCTCACATGTAAACGTCCAGAGGTAGATAACCCAAGGTTGGTAGGGCATCTCTGCTGTCTCTGGGTCTAAAAATGGCTGCTCCAGAATCCTCCATCACATCTACACCTCAGGCAGTAAGGGAAAAGGAAGGAAAAGAAGTGCATGTGCCACTTCTTTTAAGTGCATGATGTGGAAGTGGCACACATCACTTCTGTTACTATTTTATTGCCAAGAACCTCATCATAATGGCACACAGCTGACTCCAAGTGAATCTGAGAAACACAATCTCCAGCTTGAAAACACCATGCCCAATTCTGACTCAGGAGTTTTAAAAGTAGAGATAGATGGATAAAATAATAGACAGCTCACAGTTCGTCCCACCGTGGCTCTCATTTATACCCAGCTCCTCATCCCTTCCATTTTTGATCATTCCAATCAAGGATGATGCCCAAATGGCAACCCAAGGAAGCCCATGACTATCTCTAAAGACTCAAATCCGTAGAACATTCCATCTGCTCCTACTCTGGAATGCTGAGAGCAATAGCCAGTTTCTATTGACAAGGGAGTACACTTCGGAGACAAAAAAGGACCATGGATTAGAAAGTGAGGAAAATTGTTTTTTAAAATGATAAACAGAAGTCTCTTTGAGAGTGAAATGTATATATTTTTATTTTTAGCAGCAGTGATGACAGCAATATAGTAGTAGTAGTAACTGAAGTCATATGCAAGAGTAATGCAAGTTATCACCTTACACCCATTACAACAGCTACAAGCCAGAAACAAATAAACAACCAAAAAACAGAAAATAACAAGAGTTGACAAGGCTGTAGTGTAACTAGATGTCTTCTGCGTGTTAGCAGGAAGGTAAAAAGGTACAGCTACTGTGGCTGATCCTCAAAAATATGAAAACCAAAATCACCATATGATCCAGCAATTCCACTTCTTGGTAAATATCCAGAAGAATTCAAAGTAAGGTCTTGGCAGGGTGTGGCTCAGCCCTGTAATCCAAGCACTCTGGGAGGGAAAGCCTGGAAGATTACTCGAGCTCAGGAGTTCAAGACCAACCTAAGCAAGAGTGAGACCCTGTCTCTAAAAAATAGAAAACTTAGCTGGCAGGAGGGTCCCTTGAGCTCAGGAGTTCGAGGTTGTAGTAAGCAATGATGCTGCTGCCCCCACACTCTAGCCAGGGCAACCTGACAAGATTCTGTCTCAAGAAACAAACAAAAGAATGTCAGTGTCTTGGAGAAACATTTCCACACCCATGTTCACAGCAGCATCATTCCCAGTAAGTAAAATGTGGAAACCACCCAAGTGTCTGTCAACAGAAGAATGGAAAAACACATTGTATGTGCATTACACTAGGATATTATTCTACTTTAGAAGGTGGTATCAGATACATCACGTGAATGGACCTTGAGGACATTATGCCAAGTGAGATAAACCAGTCACCAAAATGATACAAATTCACTTCTATGAAGTACTTAGATACAAATGATACCAAAAAACCCCAAAATGATACAATTTCACTTCTATTTAGAGTCATCACAATCACAGAGACAGGGAGTAGAATGGTTGTTGCCAGAGGCTGGGGGTAAGATAAATGATGTATATGAGATGTTATTGTTTAATGTGAGTAGAGTTTCAGTTTTACGAGATGAAAAGAGCTCTAGAGACAAATGGTTGTACCACATTGCAAATGTATTTTTTTAGAGAGGCAAGCGCAGTGGCTATTCAAAGAGAGGACCATAGTGCTGTGTGGCCTCAAACTTCTGGCTACAAGCAATCCTCCTGCCTCAGCCTCTGAAGTAGCTGGAACTATAGGCACAAACCACCATGCCTAGCCTTACAAACGTATTTAACACCACTGAACTGTACATTTAAAAGTGATTAAGACTAGCCTAGGCAATATAGCTGAGATCCCATCTCTACAAAAAATTAAACACTTAGCCAAGTGTGGTAGCTCACACCTGGAGTCCCAGCTACTTGGAAGGCAGAGTCAGAAGGATTGCCTGAGCTCAGGAGTCCAAGGCTGCGTGAGCTATGATGCTGCCACTGCATTGCAGCCTGGGCATGCACCTGCTATGTGCCAGGTCTTTCCTAACTGATTTACCTAAACTATTTCGCTGGATCCTCATAACAATCCTATGTAGTAAGCATGGTAATTTGCCTCTTTTGAAAGTGAGGAAGCTAAAGCAAAATGAGGCAAAGCATTTGGCCCTAAGTTGCATAGAAAGTATTCAAAGGCTAGAATTTTAAAACAAGTGATCTTATTGCCTGTATTATAGAGCACGCCTAATACATATCCTTTATCAAGGTGCTGTGCTGGATTTTCTATGTAGATTCTTACAAGTCAACTTCTCATAAGTCACTCAGCTAAGAAATAAGGGATACAGTATCTCAGCACAGGCAGCCTGATTCTCCAACTGCCCCCTCCAACCAGTACAGAGCTCAGGCTCAGAGCTACATAAAAGGTGCTTGCCACAGACTAGGGGAAAAGCATAAAGTAATAAGACTTTTTTTCCATTTTCTAATGACCTTTCCATTCTTCCCTCTAATGCTGCCCGCACTTGCTGGGATGTCCAGTGAAAACAGCTCCACAAGGGTGAACAGGTGGGTTTGTAACACTAGATTTGTTTTGTCTGATGAGTCATCTTTGTCTTGTGTCTGGTAAAAATGAAGTTGTTTTGTCTCATTGTGGCCCTGAGAGGTATTTAAGGTTCTATCCAGAGATATGTTAAGTTTGTCATCTTTGTCTGGCTGTAAAAATAAAACTAGATGGCGTGCTGCAGGGGCCAGCACGGAGGGAGAGGGTGTGGAGGGGGAAGGGATGGAAGGACAAGTGAATGAGGGGTGGTTTCATAGCCACGTTATTGCAATGACCCCCCCTCCTTCTCTTCCTCTCTCTGTCACACATACACATACACACCCCAAATCCACTGGAAACAGCTGCCTCTGACTGAGCAGCTATTTCCAGCCATTTTCCTATATCTCAGATACATTCCAGCAAGGTAAACTCCCCTCCAAAAATTGTAAGGTGCAATACAGATGCTCCTTGACTTAGATGCAGTTATGTCCCAATAAACTCTGATAAAGTTGAAAATATTGTAAATCAACATACATTAAATGTACCTAACCTACCAAGCATTGTAGCTTATTAGCTTAGCCTACCTCAGAACACTTACATCAGCCTACAGTGATGGCAGATGGCAAAATTATCTAGCAGAAAGTCTGTTTTATAATAAAGTGTTGAATATTTCATGTCATTTATTGAATACCATACTGGTTACGTGTGTACCTGGAGTATGGTTCCTACTGAAAGTATATCGCTTTCATGAGATCATAAAGTTGAAAATTGTAAGTTGAATCAGGGATTGCCTGTATATGTTGCCCTCATCTCCATTTTGACTTTGGTCTGTCCCACCTGTGTGTGTCTAACCTCTTGACAGCCAAATTCCTCATGAAAGCCTCTTCTCTACACATCTCTGTTCCTGCTTCTGCTTAACTAACCCATTTGTTATTTAACACTTATGCATGGAGTGGCTACTGTGAGCCAGGCACTGTTCTAGGCTCTTGAGATCCACCAGGGAATGAAACAAACAACAATCTCTGCCCTTGAGAAGTTCACATTCTGGCAGGGGCAGACAAAACATAAACTTAATGCATTGTCAATCAGTAACTCTTTAGTTTGTTAGCAGGTTATTAATACCATGTAAAGAAGGGGAAAAAATGGGGCAGGGAAAAGGATCGAAAGAGCTAAGGGAAGAAGAAAAAGCTATGGTTTACAATACTGAATAGTTTAGACAAGAAAGGTCTCACTGAGGGAAAGCTGGAGCCCAGCCTTGACCTTGATGAGAGAGTGAGCCAGTGGATAAACTAGGGCCCATTCCGGGCAGAAGAAAGAACAAATCCAAAGATCCAGGCCACGGCGTGCCTAAGGAGTGCAAGGAGCCACAGGCAGGCCAATGCTCTGGGGCAAAGTGAGTGAGTGAGGGCAGAGCAGCAGCTGCTGGGTTCAGCCAGAAGTGAGCCACAGCCTCCATACGCTTTGGATGTTCCTCTGAGTGAAACTGGAAGCAAATGGAAGGCAAATTTTATTTTCTCCTTTTTTTTTTTTTTTGTCTTTTTGAGACAGAGTCTCATTTGGGCACCCTGGCTAGAGTGCCATGGCGTCATCATAGCTCATAGCAACCTCCAACTCTTGGGCTCAAGCAATCCATTTGCCTCCGTTTTTCTATTTTTAGTAGAGGTAAAGTCTCTCTCTCTCTCTCTCTCTCTCTCTCTCTCTCTTGCTCAGGCTGGTCTTGAACTCCCGGGCTCAAGCAATCCACCTGCCTTGACTTCCCAGAGTGCTAGGATTACAGGCAAGAGCCACCACTGCTTTTGTGAGACAGAGTCTCACTCTATTGCCTGGCCTAGAGTGCAGTGGTGTCACCAGAGCTCATAGCAAACTTCAAATCTCCAGGCCCCAGTGATCCTCCTGCCTCAGCCTCATGAGCAGCTGGGACTACAGGTGCATGCCAACATGCCCAGCTAATTTTGCTATTTTTTTGTAGAGATTGAGTCTCACTCACACTAAGGCTAGTCTCAAACTCTGATCCTCCTCCCTCAGCTTCCCAAAGTGCTAGGATTATAGGCCATTTTCTCTTTAGTTTAATCAATACAAACAGTATATTCCTCCTCTTTTAAGAAAGTATTTTAAAATCTAAGGAATAACATAATAGGTGGGACCAATGACCTTCCAACTTAATTTTCTAAGTGGAAGAACTTTCCCTAAGTTCTCCCTCAAACCCTAGTACTGTATCTTAATCACTAACCACCTTTAAAAACTATTACAGAGCTGGGTAAGGACATACATAGACCCAGCTCAAGGCACGTTCCTTTAGTTTGTATAAACTCTAGGGAGAAGATGTTCTGTCTGTTGATAGTAGGAGTGTCAGCCCTGCAGGCTTGGTAATTGGGTTCTTCATTTATGGAGCAGTCACTATCACCATGCCAGTCCTATGTCCTCAAGCACTCAAGGCTTCTACAAAACTTAAAAAAAAAAAAACAGTTTATTCTAACAAAAATTAGGGGATTTATGTGCTAAAGCATCAAGAATCTTGTTTAAATCTACCAAGTTCTCTTCCAGAGCCAATCAATATGTAAGTGAAATGATTATTTTCTTTAGCTCTCATTTTTCTACTATTATTATTAAGCCATTTGCTAGATGAAATAAAATTATTAAACATGCAAGGGAAAATATGTATGTTAAGATGGAGAACATTTTATTCACCAAAATTCTTCTTATAAGGGCATCGTATTTGTTCAGAGGAATTGTTGAAAAGCTACTTGAATGAAGTGTAAGACTCCAAGGGAATGCTTGGTGACAAAAGATAGCTGACAAATTACTCAAGAGAATTCAGAGGAAAGAAATTAGAGGTTGGAGCAAAGTTATCCTACAGGTAAAGGAAGAAGCCAAAGAGGTGACTACAAAGAGGACAAGGATGGGGACAGCGAAGGTGGACCTCCAGAATAGCACGGCCCGGGGAAGACCCAGAAGGGAGACACATCAGCTGAGGATGTTTCTAAAGTGGATTTCTCCAACCTATGTTCTGTGACCCTCTCTCTAAGACTCCATGAAGGGACAGATAGCATATGGATTATAGGGTTCCTTAAGTTATTTAAACTTTTAAAAATCAACCCTGAGGAAATATAGTCAAAATCCAGAGACAAAAAATCATCTCCTAATAAATAGCAATAATACTTTTCTGCAGATATTTTTAATGCTATTTTTAGTGGAGGAACCTGGGGTAGGTAATAGAGAATGTTCAACAGAAGCTCTGGCCTCTGCCTAAGATAGAGGTCCAATAACATCACCCAGTCACAACAATCAAAACTGTCACCAGACTCTGCTAAATGCAAAATCGCCCCCAGTGTGGAGACCAGTTGGCATAAGGTGAACCACTTGTGCCATATATAATTCCTATCTCATGCTCACCCTCAAAAACTACCTAAAATCAATAAGCACACAAACACACACACAAACATGCACACTCATATATATGTATATATATATATATTTGTGTGTGTGTGTGTGTGTGCATATATACACGAAAACTACAACTGGACTGGTGATCAAAAAGTCACACGCACACAAACACACACACACATACACACTCATATATATATTTGTGTGTATACATATACACATACATATGAAACCTACCACTGGATTGGTGATCAAAAAGTCAGCAGAAATAAAAAATAAATTTAGAATTCTAGTTAGGTGCTATCCAATCTTAATTAATGCTTTTGATGTGACTATGTGGATATTTCACACATATAAGAGACTATTTTTACATAAATTGACTTTTGTTGTTGTGATCCAGAAACGTAACCCCTATGAAAAAGTTTTATCAATTGCAGAAAGGAGCTAGAAGACTGGACATTTTATTTCCGTGGTCCAAAGGTGAGTTTCTCCCTTCCTTTCTTATAAGTGAAATAAAGACATAGTTGAAAACACACCTGCCCATTTGGCTCGATACTTAAGTCTTGTCTGGCTGCAGTGTAAAAATAGGCACTCCTCTGTCTGTACATGAAAATAGCACTTCCCCAACAACAGCCAAAAGTTTTAGAGCTGCAAAATGTGTTTACTTTTATACAAAAAAATAAAAGCCTTTTCCTCTGGTGTTTATTTCGGGATTGTGTAGGTGTTCTAGTAGGGGTAGGCAGGTATATAAGGCTCCGAGATAAACCTGTGAGAACACGCCTCCTGCAGCCTCCAAGAAAGCCTCGTGATACACCTTCCTGCGTGGCAGCTTGAGAACATATGCTGGTAAAACACACATCTTCCCTCTCTGAAAAGCTGTGGTTATGCTGACATGTCAGTATGATCGTAACTAACTGTCTAGTCTTTACGGGACACTTTATGTACATTTACTCATGTATTTGTTCATTCATTCAGCAGGCATCAAGATCTACCAGGCCATGTCCTAGATTCTTTAAATACAGGTGTCCATAATGTTCATGTGCAATTTAACACAAATTTTATGGGCACCAACAAAAAATAAACAAAACATCTATGCCTTTGTGGAGATTTTTAAAAATAAGATAATATGGCTCGGTGCCTGTAGCTCAGCGGGTAGGGCACCAGGCACATACACCAGAGCTGGAGGGTTGGAATCCAGCTCAGGCCTGCCAAACAACAGTGATAACTATAACCAAAAAATAGCCGGGTATCATGGCCGGGCTCCTGTAGTCCCAGCTACTTGGGAGGCTGAGGCAAGAGAATCGCTTAAGCCCAAGAGTTGCAGGTTGCTGTGAGCTGTGACACCAAGGCACTCTATCCAGGGCGACAGCTTGAGACTCTGTCTCAAAAAAATAAATAAATAAAATAAAATAAAAGATAAGATAATATATACATAGAGAAAGATTCAAAGATACAGATATGTAGATATATACTGTTAGGAAGTTGTAAGTGAACCAGGAAAATATTTAATAGGGCAGGATTAGCAAATTTTCTGTAAAGGGCCAGCCAGTAAATATTTTAGACTTTGTGAGCCATATTGTCTTTCAACTTTTCTTTTTTTTCCTTTTATTTTTTATTTATTTATTTATTTATTTATTTTTTTGCAGTTTTTGGCCTGGGGCTGGGTTTGAACCCACCACCTCCGGTATATGGAGCCAACCACCCTACTCCTTGAGCCACAGGCTCCGCCCTCAACTTTTCCATTGTTGGCCAAATGCAGCCATATTCAAGATGTAAAAAGT
The DNA here is from genome assembly GCA_963575145.1 of Galago senegalensis. Lineage (NCBI taxonomy): Eukaryota > Metazoa > Chordata > Mammalia > Primates > Galagidae > Galago > Galago senegalensis. The sequence continues at coordinate 8,674 of CAUYTI010022229.1, forward strand.
GAGTGGCTATATTTCAATAACCCTTTATTTAGTGTTTAGAGGCCGTAATTTGGCAGCCCCAAAGTAGATTTAAAAGGATCAAGCAGGTCACAAATTTTAAATAGGGTGATCAAAGTGAGCCTTACCAAGATCACATTCAATCAAAACCCAGAAAGAGGTACACAAGTCAGACTCATGGTTATACAGAGGAAGAGCGCTCCAGGTAGCGGGAGCAGGAGGTGCAAGGTCCCATGGCAGCAAGGTGTCAGTCAGGAAGGAGCTCTGCCTGGCAGAGGCAGAATGAGCGCCCTCGTTGTAACCACTACCCATTGGAATCACCAACGTTGTTTTCTTCTTTCTCTCTATCCACTAGCCCCCTCTTCTGTTAAATGAAATATAGTTACTGCAGTGAGTAAGGGCTCAGATAGAGGCTTTTTCCTGGCCGAGGAAGGGTAAGAGGCATTGATAACACATCAACTGTTTTGTCTCGGTTGGTTCAAGTCAGAATGGAGAACAAAGACGGAGGAAGGCAAGGACACCTGACCACGGAGGTCCTCCCACCCCCCCACCCCCCAGCAAACTTTTACCAGCCATTCTGCTCCTCAGCCAAGCTGGCAGAATGAAGCAGAATGAAGCTTTAGGATCCAAAAAGCAACTATAAAATACAGCCTTATTATCATTCGCTTGGCTTGTTTGTTCTTGGATTTTTTAAGAGGAAAGTGACTGTAACATTTTACAGGACCAGAAGACAGGCTATCATTTCTAAACGGTCAGTAAACCCGTCTTCTAAGGAGTACTTTATAACTCTACTTCCGTATGTGCTATAAAGAGTCATTTGAGCCCCCAGATTCCACCAGAGCAAAGCCAGCCCACGTCCTCAGGTCCACGGGCTGACCTAGAGTGGGCAGCACGCCTGGCGTCCCTGAGCGAGAACCCAGACGCCAGGGACCCTTGGTGTGGTGGCGGTGGCACGTGAAATCTGTTTTCATTTAATTCCAGATGGAGTCTGTTCATCTGTCTGCATAGGTACCAATATGAAAAGAAACCCGTCTTCTAGCGCATGTGCTACTTTACATACTAATAAAGTGAAATTCATGTCCAAGTCTACCATTCACAATTCTGAATAACTTTTCATTTATATCTCATCTTGTTCCACAAAAATATTCTTGTGAAAGGATAACACACAGACAAGGGGTCTAGGGTGAAGCAAAAGCCTCTAGGTAAGATTAGCGAGCAGAAACACATAGACAGGGGACCAAAACCTCACTCCCCCCTCAGACTTAGCCCCAGACTTTCTCCACCCACAGAAAGCGGCTTGTGCCCCCCCTCCCCCCCGAATTCCTCCAGGTACCAGCATGCACTGTGCTCAGGCGCTCCCCCTTCTGGCCGGGAATGGCAGTGCCACCTGCTTCCCCAGGATGACTCCACACAGCCTCAGGCTCAACCGCCCTTCCTCAGATGAAGTCCAGACCTCCTTGCAAGGCTCCTTTCTTTCCTTCCTTCATGGCACTTGTCAGCTTGTAGCTTATACATTCATCTGAGTAATAATTATCTGTCTTTTCCATGAAACTGGAAGATCCTGAAGACAGAGCTCCTGCATCTTTTGCTTCTCCTCCCATCTCCAGCAGCCCGCAGAGTCCATCATATATGTGTGTTGCATATATGTTGGTGGAATAAATGAAGCCTCCCAGCACAAGCCTTCCTCAAGAGAACAGAAAGAGAGGAAGTCAACAACTTAATGGGACATCTTAAGCAACTGGAAAAGGAAGAACACTCCAATCCAAGACCCAGCAGAAGAAAAGAAATAACCAAAATTAGAGCAGAATTAAATGAGATTGAAAACAAAAGGATTATAGAACAGATCAATAAATC
>CAUYTI010022232.1:0-22015 GCA_963575145.1 Galago senegalensis
TTAAAAACTTTTTTTTTTTTTCTGAGACAGAGCCTCAAGCTGTCCCCCTGGGTAGAGTGCCGTGGCATCACAGCTCACAGCAACCTCCAACTCCTGGGCTCAAGCAAGTCTCTTGCCTCCGCCTCCCAAGTAGCTGGGACCACAGGTGCCTGCCACAACGCCCGGCTATTTTTTGGTTGCAGCCATCATTGTTGTTTGGCAGGTCTGGGCTGGGGATTCGAACCCGCCACCTTAGGTGTACGTGGCTGGTGCCTTAGCTGGTTGAGCTATAGGTGCCGAGCCGACAATCTTAAAAACTTATATGACATTACTAATATTGGACTATGGAGCAAGAAAAGCTTTTAGAACTCTTAATAATAAAAAACAAGTTTTGACCAACTATATTAGAAGAAAAAGTTGTTTTCCTCTTCTCTATAAAATATTACAAGATAATTCATACATGAAGAAATAGCACAAGATTGTACAATAAAAACATGGAGAAAAATTACTATAAATTTGTATTAATTAATAAAACAACGTCATTTTTCTGGACTTTTTAGTGCCTATAGTATTTGCCTGCTTTAAAAAATGTCTTCTTGTCTTTTCTTCTCTTGACCTAAAGAGACATCAACTTTCACCACTAAGTTTTAACCTTTCTGTCGGGAGGGTACCCCAAGCTGCACACTTATGCATCAGGCCCCACAAAGCCCTGGACCTGCCCCTGGGGAGCTCAGTTTCGGTGAGGATGAAATGCGATGAATTATGTAAAGTCTTCTGCAGCTTGGCTGGCTGTGGTGAGAGCTCTGCCGAGCAGGGGCGCCGGCACATAGTCAAGGAACCAAGCAGGAAACTGCAACAGTAGAGATGGGGCAAGGATTGGAGAGCTCAGAAGGAAAGTGGCACGGGATACGGTTCTTAGCCCTCAGCAGCGTCACCAAGCAGAGCAGGTGGCCCAGATCACATGACAGGAAAGAACATGGAAGCACTGGGTGCCAGAAAAGTTTAGTGAGATGAGGACAAAAAAGTCACAAACAGGGGAATGTTGGGCTCTGTGCCTGACCCCTCTCACCTCCCCTGACCTTTCCCACAAACCCATGAGATGGTGACATTGCAGCTCCTGCCACTGCTGCCCCAAACATTAGGTCCAGGTATGTTCTAGAATTGAGAACTTCAGGGATTTTAAGAAGGGAACTCAATGCATATGTCTGTGTTCCACGCTACCTCTGGAAGAATCTGGGGGCAGCATCCCATAATCAGACACTAATATTTCTGCAATGAAATCTCTTTCACCTTTTAGCCGGATTTAACGTGAATCAGATTTATCTAAGTGGCTGTGGCAACAGGTGGAGGGTGAATCAGAAGGAGTTGAGAATACGGGCAGAGAATCCAATTCTGAGGCTAAGCTTTGGGCATATGTGATAGGGGACATGAGCTTGATTTTGGTTTCCTCTGTAATGTGACAGGGGCATTTGTGTCCCTGCTAAGAGGCTGCTAAACCAAAACTGCTGTTTGGGTAGATGGGAAATAATTGAATACTGGCCATTTCTTATGGTTCAAATATTTGGACTATTAAAAAATACAAACCAACAGAGGAAAAACACATTCTCCCTCCCTGGAGATACCATCCCTCTTCCCTCTCACAGGAAGGTCGTAATAATTTAGTGTGGGTTTCTCCAAGGTGCTGCCACTTGGTCTGATAAGCATCCCCTGAGGTTGAACAGATGCCTCAATCGTATTTGTAAAATATTTATCCTCAAACTTGTGCTGGGAATAAAAATGTTCATTATATTATGCCCTATATTTTTATTTCTAACACATTTGATTAAAATGTATATAACAGAGATCCCTTAAGACATTAAGAGGTTTCTCTCTTGAGAGAGAAAACTGAGAAGCAGCAGAAATTTCTCTCATTGTTCCACCGGGGTGGGAAGTTCATGAAATTTGGGTTTGCCATGTGGAGTTTAAATCCAAACCTCCGGGGACTCTAACCTTCCGCAAGCAGAGGGGTTGGGCATGAAAAATCTCCCCCTAGCTCCTGACTGAGTCTAACAGGGCTCTGACCAGCTGGGGAGGAAGTGAAACAAGTGAAGGATGTGTCGTTAATAGTTAATGGTTACTGAGTATCGACAACCTGCCACGAGAAACCACATTGCAGGAGGGATTAGCCAGGTCCTCGCCCAAGTCCACAGCCAGCCAGAAAGTCAAAGGCAGTCCTTTTGTTAGGAGTGCCTACAGACGGCTGAGTGAAATAATGAAATAAATAACAAGATTACGGCATGAGTCATCTCTGGAAAGTAGTAAACATTTTCAGGCTGACGCGTTTCATCTTTTGTAAGAGTTAACATGAATGAAGACGATTTCTAATGCGTCTGCACACTGTTTCAGGGAGCGTTCACAGACTTTGATGGGGAGATGGTACATTTAACCTCTGAGTCCTAACGGTGTTCTGTTTTCCAGATGAGCTCAGGGCTTGTCATATTCTAGACCTGGAAAGCATAAATGGTATTATCTTTTTATATACAAATAAAAATCAATTCATTTCCCAAATGTTTAACTCATTCAGGAAGAGACACACAAACGCACGCACACAGATAGATCCCAGCTAAGTCAACAACATTAGCAAATCTCTTCTTGCTTATCAAATCCGGATATATTAGGTTAAATAAAGGTGCTTAACTTATACACGGACAAATAAACAGTTATTTCCCTAAATAGCATTTTGATTTATCATCTGAAACTGCATTTCCTGTTCACTTATAATAGCTTTTTGTAACTCTCCCCTTAAACAGAAGTAATATATCTGTAAAACAAAGCTATACTAAACTATATTCTCTAAAATACAGAAGGACTGCATTTTCTTCTTGTGAAAATGATCTTGGAGCAGAAATGCTTTCTGAAAACCTTTGCTCGATCAGAGTTTTGAAGGAATACCAAAGGCTGTATTTTCTTACAGCCATCCTGTAAGGACATTTCCACAAAACACTGGGCTTAACCAAACCATTTCACAGCCTCTATTCCTGGACTATTTCAAGCCATTTGGGGAACGTGCCTTCTCAGCTCCACTTGTCTGCTTCACAATACTAGAGGGAAAAAATAGTTTTGGATTTCTCATGCCCTGGAAATACAACCACATCACCAAGCTAAGTTTCAGGCTCCCCTAGCAACTCCAATATTCTGAACTGGCTATGAAGGTTAGGATGCTGGGGTTTCCGTATCAAGCTGTTGACTTAAGGCATGTCACATCTGAAATAAGGATTGCTTTAGCTGAAAAGCAAGTCATTTATAAGTGTGCATTTATAAGGGCAAAAGTCAAGGCAACTGTGCAAACCACTTGTCAACTTATTTAGAGGAAATTGTGTAATCAACTTAACATACCAGTTAGCCTTTACCTGCAAGGTCAAGCTCAGAGTTCCTGTCAGTCACCACGCTAGCCTATTAATCACTCTGCAGGAAGTTCCACATTTTTCTTTAGATCAAACTACAGAAAGTAGAATGCAAACAGAATCTAGAGAGGATTTCCTATTCGTTTCTTTGTTTCCCTTGACTTGCCTAATGTTTCACGATTTAAATTTTGTTTTTACTTGCTTGCTACAGAATTTAAAGTAGGTTCAAAATGATGTATTTCAATATACATTGCTAAAGGGATTTTTATCGCACAAAGGTAAAAAACCTAGGTATTTGATGGCTGGGTACCAACTTACTGCTTAGATTCCAAACGGAGATAGAAAGCGTTGACACTGTCAAACAACTAACAGATCTTTCATTCCAGGAAAAAAGGAAAATAAAAAAGATGTAAGTTATTAAATTTAAAACCATTTCCCTTCTTTTTTATGCTGCCAAAAAGTTTAGATATGTAACTTTTGAAGATATCCTAATTTTAGGGGGATGTATGTGCATGTGTGTGTAAAAAACCACCTTCAAATACCTTTGAAAAATTTTATCTGAAAATGTCTTATTGTGCCTTTGTCTTTAAACAGCATGATTGAGGTAGAATTTATATACCATGCCATCCAGCCATTTAAAGTGTAAAATTTAATGACTTTAAGTGGATGAGTATCTCACTCCTTTCCATGGCTGAATAACGTATCCCCTTTTATTTATCCATTTATCAACTGATGGACATTTGGGTTGTATCGCTTGAATGTTCACATATTAGTTTCTGTGCAGACATATGTTTTCATTTGTCTGGAGTGTAGATACCTAGGAGTGGAAATGCTGGGTCATACGGTAACTTCACGTTTAACATTTTAAGGAACTGCTACGTTGTTTTCCAAAGTGGCTACTCCATTTAATATTCTCACTGGTGGTGTATAAGGGTTCCAATTTCTCCACACCTGTGTCAACACTTGTTATTGTCTGTCTTTTTTATTTTAGCCATCTTAGTTGGGAAGTATTATCTCACTATTGCTCAAATATCTTTTAAAGAAAATGTTAACAGGAGGCTTTCTGCATTGCTTTCCCAAGGCCATTATTGTGAATACCAATCAATTTATGGGTGTGGTATTCCGTGGTTTCCAGCAGACAGTGAAAGAGAATGAAGGAAACACAGTCCACCTATATACAAGAAGACGGCTCATAGGCTTGGGAGAGTTGGGGGTCTTCTCTTAAATCTATAATATTCTGAATTTCTACACACCGAAAAACGAAAAAAGATAAAAATCATTCCCAAAAGGCATTTAAAGCTACAATTTTGTTGTTGTTGTTGTTTTGGCCTTTTCTTTGCAAGAGAAAAACAAACTCATTCTTGTGATGTATAATTTTTAAAAATGGTTAATTTTTCTTCTGAACCACCATTTGTAACTGCTGTTCTATTTGAGTAGCTGCTATGCTTGTGTTTCCTACTTTCTGGGGGCCTTGGCCCCAGCAACAAGAAAGATAATCCTCCTTTGTGGACTTTCCCACAGTTAACTCCACACACATCTGGATGGCAGTTCAATAGTCTACTGTTATTTAAACAATTTGTAACCACACACACTATGTGTCAACCAACAAGCCAGGGTGTATGGCTTTTCAGTATTCCGTGGCACACAGCACGCACAATTTACAAATAAAATAAAAGTCCACAGCAGAGACAATGGCACATTCTTCATCGAATGACTGAGTGAAAAGAGTGTCTCTGCTGAAATACAAGAAATCACTTGTTATTTTGATGGTAAATGAAAAGAGGTTTAAAAAACCATATTTCGTCTGTTAAGTCTTTTAACATGGGAAAATCCTGTATCTGTAGCATTGAAGGATCTGTGGCTGTATGTTTCTTTAAGCTAGGCTTGAAGCAGAGGTGGCATCGGTAGGTACCAGATGCAGCTGACAAAATTCAACAGCCTTATCCCTCTAAGTCATGATAGACTGGAAAATGCAGAAGACGACATCCTTGCCCAGCGATTGTTTTTCTCATTACTTTCAGCTAGGAGGATGTGGGGAGGAAGGAGTTGGGTTCAACCCCCCAAGTGGTTGATTAACAATTTTGGAAACAAAGGGCTTGATAAGGCTGGAGGAAGTGAAGCTGAGCTTGTCTTGAGAAAAAAGCACTGGGGACAAGCTCTCCACACACACAAGTGTGACAAGGTGGCAGAAACAGCACGCTGACCAGCCGCTCTCGGGGGACAGGGAGGTGTTGGGAAACGTGGCCAGGGTGCAGCTGCACAGCATTCCACCTGCCTTGTCTGACCGGCAGCGCCATGGCCTCTGACCCCAGGGCTGCACGCATCACAGGGAATCTGGAGCCCAGTTGGAGCAAATTCAGGCTGGGAATGTGTTAGGGCCTCACTGTGGGATCATTCGGTTAGATCATTGCTGAATTCCATGAGATTCAGGGACCAGATGATAAAGCATTTCTTACTCACAAGGGCTCCCCCCACCAGGTTTTCCTACTGGCTTTTTGCCCACAACACCATAACTTGACTCTTGGGTTCTGTTGAAAGCTTCTTAATAGAGGACAGCCCTCCTTCCAAGGTAAACACAGTTCTGTCATATTGTAAACTCAACAACCTTGTAAGAAAATAACCATTAAGCTCCAGGTGGCTCACAAGAGGAAGAAACTGTCATTGCTTAATCAGACTGTATTGAGGGGAAAAGATTAATTGCACATTGAACTTTACATATCTTGATTTCTCTCCACCTATGAAACATCCTTAACTATTTCAATGTCCAGTCATTTCTTTTCCAATGCACCCGGCATCCCTGGAGGACCTATCATGTGTCAAGAACTGTGCTGAATGCTGGAGATGCAAAGCAATGGGGAATACAATCCCTACCCTCAAAGATCTCATCACCTCCAAGGACAGCCGAGTCGTTTCAAGGTAATCTACAACGTAAACTGATAAATGTGGTATAGAGAAGAGTGAGGAGGACCAGAGGGAAGAATGGTTACTCTTCCGGGTGGATTGGAAGAGTTTCAAAGAAGGTAACACCTCAGCTGGGTCTTCCCTGCAAGATGCAAGGGCTCTACACAGACGAGAAGCATGTGGGGAGTGAGAACATCACAGAACTGGCCACTGACTGCTCCACAGTACATGTGGCCTAACCGTGGCACCCCCAGAAGAAGATGACTCGGACTGCCTAGAAACCAGGCGAGGAATCTAAATGCCCTTCCCACACTGGGTTTCCATTTGCCTGGTAGTTGACAAGGATAAGAGCCAGATGGTGGTGTAGTGCACAGTCTAAATTCCATTAACCCAACAAAACACTAGCTTTTTTTTTTTTTTGAGACAGAGTCTCACTCAGTGCCCTGTTATTAACTGCCGTGGTGTCATAGCTCACAGCAAGCTCAAATTCCTGGGCTCAAGTGAACCTCTTGCCTCAGACTCCTGAGCAGCTAGGACTACAGGCACCTGCCACAAAGCCTGGTTATTTTTAGAGATGTGGTCCGGCTCTTGTTTCGGCTGGTCTTAAACTCCTGAGCTCAAGCCTTGACCTCCCAGAGTGCTAGGATTACAGGTGTGAGCCACTGTGCCCAGCCTTAAAACCCTAGTTTTAATCTCTGGACGTGTATGGCCTCGCAGAGGGCCTACACACATCTCCAGCCTTGCTTCCTCACTCTCACACTTGCTGGAAGGGACACATTTTGTAGCTCAGCTGTCAAACCAATGGTAAGCAAAGAAAACAGAGAGAACTGCAAGAAAAATGACTCAGCAACAGAAAATCATCAATTTATAATTTTTTTTTTTGATCTCCAGAAGTTATGTCCTGAAAGGAAGGGTGGCCACAGACAGCTTTAATTTGCAGATCACTGTTGGTCCCAGTGACCTTGACAGTCCTCATCATGGATGGAGTGCGCTTGTTCTATTTTTGAGGTACCAGTGTGTTTCACACATAGAGGCTTTGCCTTAAGATCACAGAGCTGAATTAAGACCTCACATGCTGTCCCTGCCATCCCCTGGGAACTCAGGCTTCGTGCAAACCCCTGTCCAAGGTGTCCTAGGGAACAAGGGATGGGGAAGAGACTTTTAAAACTCAGCTGTATTATTCTGCTGGAACATTTTCATTCACTTCATTTTGATCTTTCTTTTTTTTTTAGTTATGTCCTACGGGACAAAATGAATAATCTACATCTGACTGAAATTTGTCATTTAAAAAATAATTGTCAACGATTTATCAGATTTCTCACTTGATTGTTACAGAATCATTGAGTTTGGGGATGGGAAGGGACCAGATAAGTCATCTGGAGCCATAGCACATGTGATGCCCGAGTCTCCTTTGACACCAACCTGGCCAAGTATTCGGGTACTAGATGTATAAATACTTCCACCAGCATCATCTATTTCTATTCCTTTTCCAGTCAGGGAAGTTCTTTCAGTGAGAAAACTCATTTTAAGGCATAATATGTGTTCCAGTACTTTCTACCTGTTGGCCCTGGGTTAAGCTTTTGGGGCCAGAGACAGGTGTGAATTGTCATTTCACAGAACAACCCTTGTGAAAGTTGAAGAGAAATCATTCTGTAGTACTTCACACCATCTCCTGTCTCTGAATGTACCCCAGTTTGTATAGATGTTTCCAATTTTGGAATGTAGAACGGGCTTTGGTTTCTTATCAAAGGAGCTGTTTTTAGAGCCATGCCTTTCCTAGCATTCAATTTCTGTCTTAACTCTACTGCTTGTTCCAGCCAATAAAACTCCATTCCTCCCTTCAGTCTAGCATCCATCCATCCACCCATCCACCCACCTACCCATCCATCCCTCCATCCATCCATCCATTCACCCACCCACTTGCCCATCCAACTTCCCATGTGTTGGACAGTATTCTGGAGACTGGGCTGAGAATAGTGAACAAGATAGATAAGCGCCTGGCTGGGCCGGGCCTACAGTCTAGCAGTGGCATCTCATCATAACTAAATAAAGCAGGGGAGCGAATTAATACAAAATATGAGGAAGGTGGGCAGGGAAAGTCTCCTTGACTTTAAACTGAAACCCGAGGGAAAACAAGGAGGCAACCCAGTAAAGGTCTGGGGGAAGAACATCCCAGGAAAATAAATACGGATACTTTTTTTCAGTTTAAAAAATACATGTTACGTGCATTTTAAATTTCATCACTCAGACTAGAGTCATTTGTAAATTCTACTTTACCTGCCTGTAGCAATGCCAAATCAAATCCGTTGATCCCCTCCTCTCTGCGGTCCAGGAACATGTTGCTTTCCCCCAGAATTTCAATTAAAGAAGGTCTTGTGGCACTTGGGAGTGCCATAGGGGACTCAAGACCAGACTGACACAGTATTAATTTCAACTAAGTCGCAGGTTCCTGAATAGCCAGGGAAGAACAGGATATTTAAACGAAAAGCCAATTCACATAATGCAAGAGCAGGCTTTGTGTGTTCTAACCAATTAAACCTCCTCTAGTTTTTAACAGCTTTGTTTATGAAGCCCACATTGAAAATTAAATGTTTATTACAATTTTTTGAAGGTGAGGTATAGAACTTGGCAAAGTATCGATTAGGAACTTGTGGAAGGAAACCCGTTGTGAACCCAGCTGTAAACAAGGCCTGCGCCGAGCGTTTCAGCTATTTGTAGGCTTAGGGCTTGCCAATTTGTAATGAGTTGCAGATTTTCAATTACTTCTTAGCAAACAAAATAGTTTTATTTGCGTTGTTTACTTGGCATTTAATTTAAAAAGAATCCAATTGATTGTTTTTAAAGAAAAGATGAATTTGGAGGGTTGGGATAAAATAAATAGATAACGTTTGAGTAGCCCTGCATCTGTATTTTTGTTCTGAGTAAAACAAGTGTATAGAACTTGGCCTAAATTCAATCAACTCTATCACACAATCTCAAAATGCCTCCCGTGCAATTTGTCAAAAAAGAAAAAAAAGATTTTTGGCAACTGCATATAAAACTCTTGAGATTTGTAATGAGGAGCATAATCAGAGGGAGGAAAAAGGCAAAGCTGCATTTTCTGCGAATCGAGACTGGTAAGCCACTGTGGGTAACTTTAAAGTCCATAGAAGATAAACCTAATTATTATTTTCAATGTTAGTCCTTGTTACTTTGTTTCAGCCTGGTTCTTTGGGTTCTTATAGACTCGGAGTTTTTTTTTTCCCCCTTTGGATAAGAACATTTAAATCATTCAACCAAATACTGAGGATTTACACAATGATTGGTGGGAGAGATACTAAAATAAGTCAAGACTTCTGCCTTCCTGAAGCTCAGAGTTTCGTGGGGGAAAGGACAGAATTTTGTAAAGAGCCCTTATCACAGATTGCCTATGATAAGCATTCTGATAAATAAAATGCGGGAATTAAAGAAAAAGGAGGAATTTATTCTGACTCTGTAAGAAGGTAAAGATGCAATAGATTGCAAAGGAGGAATGATTCCTGCAACTGGGGAGAGAGGAAGAACAGTTTAGGGAAGGGAGCAGGACACCTAGAGGGATGGGAGAGTGGGCATGCACCATGCACTATGGCTGGAGCAGACACAGTGCCCGGCGAGGCGGGAGAGGAACTGGTGGTGGACAGTGGATGGCCTTGGCCTGCATGGGAAGGAGTTGAGGTGATGGGGAGGCACTGCAGAGCACTGAGCAGGGCAGTGACACGGTCAGGTGGGTCTGTCCTTCAGGAAGACCAGCGGGGGGATGAATGTTGTCTGAAAGGAGCAGGTGCAGCCAGAATGTACATGAGAGCTTTGCAGAAGGTATCTGAGGAGTGGCATCCACAGAACTTAGAAACAATTAGACAGCAGGAAGGCGAGAGGAGGAGAGGAGGGGGCTAAGCTGGCTTTCCACAGACAGTGAGGATTATAAAGATGGTGAACATAAGAAGAGGAATAACCTTGACAGAATAAATAATAAACACACGTACACCAGAACATTCCAAAGTAAAACATCAAGGCAAACCGTGGTATGTATACATATGCACTAAATGAAAGAGGCCAGTCACAAAGGGTCACATATTATATAACCACTTACATGAAAAGTCCAGGATGGGTGAGCCACACTGACAGAAGGGAGGGGGAAGGACGGCAATTACTGGACGGGTCTGGGGAGCTTTTAGGGTGATGACAATATTTTGTAACTAGAGTTACTGGTTATATAACATTGTAAATATTCTGAATGGCAGTGAGTGATAGTCTTTAAAATGGTTAATGTTATGTTCTATCATAAAAAAGAGCAAAAGCAAGCCAAAACCAAAAGTAAAAACAATAAAACCCCAAACACATGGCAGCCCAAAGGACCCTGTAATTCCACCACTGAACATGCCAAGAATCTCCTCTGATCCCCAAATGATACCAATGCGCAGAAGGAAACCTAATGGCAGGTGGGTCCGCGCCCCTTCATCGGGTGGCCCTAGGGGATGGACACACTCCTTTCCACCTGCTGTTACGCTTGTTTTCCTTGTCAGACCTGGGCTGAGAGCCTTGGGAGGGTTTTAATTGGCAAGAACCTTATTCCTTGCAGGTATCTTGTCTACTTGGGGTCCATGCACCTTTACAGTGTCAAACTCCGGCTGACCTAGTAATGGGAGTAGTCCATCTGTTATGTGGAGACACACTGGGGTGGGGAGAGGAGAAGCAGCCAAGGACACAGGGAGGGGGGATCTGCTGATCAGGAAATAGTAAGGGAACTTTCTGCTGTTCCTGCTGGTCATCCGCAGGCCAGGAGGAATAAAAGGCTCCCTGATGCTCAGTGCATCATCAGGAAGATTAATTAACATTTGTAAAGGCCACACACAATGTGAACGGCCCAGTAATGGATCTCCAAAAGCTGGAGTCCCCGTTTTCCAGAAGGTCATGAAACAAGGAGTGGAAAATATTCCCTAGAAAACAGAGCTGGATGACCTCGGCCATGAAGAACATTGCAAAGAAACGACTGGGCTTGTCTGGGATTCTCTTCATTCTCAAGTTGAATCTGATCTGACAGATGTGGTGAGTAATTAAACCCTTGTCCATTCATAGTCTGAATGCTTGCACTGCTCAGAGAATGGGGCAGGGATAATGAGAGGCACAGCCCTCCGGGACTATTCAGGAGTGCTCAAATTTGCATGGTCACATGAACCCGAAGGAAGTGGATTATGCTGGCCTGGCCAGGAAGTGGGGACCGCCAGAGCAGTCTGTTTTGCATAAATCCTAGGGCTGGGGAGCTCAGAGGCTTACAGGCTCCCATAGGAGGCCAGATGTAGCTGCCTTTCCTCCAATCCAGCACATCTCTGTGGCTACATGTCATCAAAGTAATTTAACTTGTGATGTCATCTGCTCAAAAGTTTCATCGATATGTGCTGCTAAGGTTCCAAAAAAATGTGATATTTTACAAGTGCTATACAGTCTTCTAGGAAATGGATTCTTTTAATTACCTTAGGGGAAAAAAAAAGGTGATTCTGTAAAGAGTAATGCATTTCCTTATGATTACTGCTGTCAAATAATTTTGAATTGTGTGACAAGGTGCTTAAGGAAAGAATTGTTTGTGGCTTTAAAAATAGTTAATGCCTCTCAAAAAAGGATTACTTTCCTTTTAAGTTTCAAATGAAGGCTACCAATTAATTAATCCATTTACATAAAAATGTCTTGGATCAGCTACCTACAAAGATAAAGGATGAAATCTATCCTCTAATTGGAAAAAGAAAAACTACTATAAAGTCTGTGGAATAAACTTAATAGAAGTAATCCACCAAAAGCAAATAGAAGTCATTAATTAAAACCTAAAATGTCAAACATGTAATTTTATCCTATGCAATATTAACCATACTGGTGATGTCATATGCTTTAACGGAATAATTTTCCTTAAAGACGCCTTCCTATCACACTGTTCTATGCAATTTTCTTACTGGAAGTCATGCAAAACGACACAATGGTTTCAAGAGCTTTTCCCTTTAGTTTTTTTCCCCCTACATCTAGCTAATTTCACGTTACCTCCCAGATTAACAGACATCAGTCAACCAAACATGGCTACAGCTTTTGCCCCCTTCAGTTCTGAACCGTCCCACTCTTGATGCAAACAGTCATTACAGACCCAGAAGGGAACAAAGAAGGCAGATATTTACTAGCGAAAAACTGAAGTTCCTTAATCACTTTAATATATATAATCACATGGAAATTATACATCACCCAGACTAATTATATATAATTTCTTGGCATTAAGTATACATTATTCAGACTATATCAAGAGAAAAAAAAAAGATTCTTCTTTATAGCAGAATTTTCATTGTAAAATATATCTCCCAGCAAATCCCATCGTTTGAGGATCTCAAGTCTTTGACAAGTTTGGCTATCCAAGCTGAGAAAACGGGTTGACGTGGGTCTTTTTATGGACCCTTACTGGGTTTACTGACATACAGTGTTTCAGAAGAAAAGTGGAAACGGAAAAAGAGAAAGGAGGCGAGGAGATGAAGAAAAAAGGAAGAGGAGGGAATAAGGAATGAGGAGGAAAGGGAAGTAGAGGCTTAAGACGAAAACAAACTCTGATGTGCGTGATGTAATAAATAAGAAAGAAACATTTGGTCTCAGCGACTGATAAGAGATGAACCACCAGTGTCAACAGGCGCCTATCAAAGGGACTCCAGGTGTCAGTGAACCGGCAGGCAGGGACACTTAGGCGTGCTGCCTCCACACCCTCCCTCGCTTTAAATGAATTTAAAGGTGGCTCTCAGTTACCCTTCTGGACTGACAGGCTCCAGACACAGGGTGACTATCGATTGCCTGGGACCTGTCTACAAAGGCGTGCTGAAAGCCAGAGTCCTCAGCAACTGCAGAAGACACATTCTTACAAGTGGCAATGGGAAACTCAAGTTCTAGCAAAGTCCTTAGGGTGCAGAAAGAGGAGGGTTGGGGGACAGAGGAAAGCTCTGGTTTGCTGCGGCTCTAATATTTCTCCTTTACAAAGCTCATTTCCACCTTTAAAGTAAGCCAGGATTGTTCACGTGTCCTTCTAAGCAGCTCAACAGGACTCGCACAAAACGCCAGCATAAGTTTCATGCTGTTTTGCTGAGAAGTACGCCCTTACGGCCGGCCAGTGTGACTCAGGTCCAGAGAAGTTAAATAACTCATTCCAGGTGATGCTTCTGGGGAGGGGATTTGAGGTCAGCCTGACCAGTCTTTGGCTCTGGAACTTTCTAGGGAGTATCAGGTTTGCTACCCACACAGAGGGCTGGGGGCACACTCCACAGTCACAAGCAGACGTGACCCTCAGCAGTACCACTGCAGCCCTGAAGAGGCACAAGTACCTTTTCCTATGTTTTTGCAGAGGTTACCCAAGGGTGCCCAGCCTAATTTAAAACAGTGTCAGAGCACCGACCGGACAGTATTTTAATTGCCTCACATCTCATCAACGGCGCAGACCACACCACGGTGCTGATACTCTTCTGCTTGTGCCTTGAGAGAGTCCTTGGAAGTGCTCAATCGTTTCTACTGTTTTCCTTGTTACTTCTCTTCTTTGTTTTAAATGTGCTCAATTTCATGGACAGAAAGTCTTCCAAAGATTCTATACAGAACGATAACTTCTTAACCTCATGGAGTATTAGTTTAACTGTAAAAACGGAGACAATTTCTATCTCTTGGGATGGTTGATAATTAAAGGTAGGCATATTGCTTGGCCCTAAAAACGGCCCACTATCAGTGGTCATTATCATAATTAATATCACAGAAAAAGAAGTTTAAGAAGTTATTTCAGCCTATGAAACAGCTTTATTTTCCTATTTTTCATCCCAGAGATGTACACTGTTCAGGCCTGTTTGCATTCTTCTTGGTTTTTGCTGCTATCAACACGCTAAACAGGTTAGGAAAGTCAGTTCAAGAGAAACATACACTTCTTGTTACTGACCTCTTTAAGGGACACCTTTTTTCATTCATTATTACCTTTCAGTGATTATGCTGTGGCCAATTTCCACTCCCTCTGATGGCCTGCGTGGGTTCTACAGTAAACCTTTCTAGTCAAGGAGCAAAGCTGCCTCTCCTTTAGGAAAAAACCAAAACCAACCAAACTAAAAAAACCAATAGGGCATCGCCATTGTCAAGGCTGAGAAGTTAGACCTGGCTCTGAGAGCAGCTTGGCCACTTAGGAGAGACGTGATCTGAGGCAGTTGTTTCCTTCCTTATGAAACTGAATAATAAAAACATTGATCTCTTAGGGCTATTGTGAAGATTTTAAAAAACCACCAACATGAAGTGCTTTGCCCCATGCCTGGTACACATCACAGTTACCATAACCACGTTCCTATCAATAAACATAAAATTCCCGTGCAGGAGTCAGGGTGTCGGCGCCGTGAACATCTGCTGTTAGACATTGTTGGAGAACACCAGGGGTAGCTGGAGCCCTGAAGGATGGTTCTCTTTCTTTTTTTCCATTTCAGGAGATTCGCTTATATTTGAAAATAGTCATTAAGCTGAACCCTTTGTGCTGTGTGGTGGTGACACTTGAGGTTATCAGGCCTTTTATTTGAAGAGACAAAGGTCGCATCAGACTTCAGCTATTGTGCATTTTCGGGGCCACATACTGTCGACAAGCTCCTTTATCCCCGTTGTCGCCCGTGCATGGTAAGTAGGACAACATTTTCCCTTTCTTTTTATGAGACAGGGCAGACAGGCTGTGCTGTTCGAAAAGGATATTAGCAAAGTTATTTCCACAGAATTTCTAACTCCCTTAGTTCTTGGTAAACACGAACCAGTTGTCACTCTTGCCACACACCCCGTACACCCGCTCCACCATTGATTTTGCCCGTTGAGTGAGATACTCTTCATTTTTCTTCTCTTTTAGCAGATCCTGTTTCTGATTATACTCAATTAAAAAAAATAAAAATAAAAAAAGAAGGAAATCTGTCTCTTTATGCGGGGACTGGCTCCACAGAACCTGAGAAGTTGTCCTGAGATAAAGTCCCTTTCTCTGCTGTGACTCTGAGTTTGCCCTGTGCCCCAGGAGCCGGCTGTACCAGGGATGTCACAGATGCGCTGCACTGTGGTACAGAAGCCACCGAGAGGACCGTGGGATGCTGCAGGGTGGAACGGACTCTGCTGGGGCTGGGGGCCGTGCGGATGAGGGACGGCAAGGTCCAGAGTCAATTCCTCTTTAGGGCGGTTAGTGCTTAGCTTGTCAGGAGTCTTGAGAGCTAAGGTGCTAAAAACAAGATTTTCAAAGAACAGACTGTATCAGTTCTGTATCCTCAAGGAAGAGAGAAAAAGATGACAGACAGGGGTGGGAGAAAGGAAAAACTGGGCCCAGAATGTCCTACTATGTCTTTTTTTTTGCTTTTCATATATGAACTCTTCTTCTGAGATTAAATTATTAGCAAATTCCTCATGTTGCTATCATCATACTTGAGAATACTCTAGTTTTTTTGCCTTGAAGATAGATGACCATTTGTTACTGACTTGTTAACGCACAATGTCTATGCAGACATACAAAGCACCGGAGAGGCTCATGACCTCTATAGTGAGGACCAGCTCATGAAGGTCACTCTACTTAAGTTCTCTGAGAATATTCAGTGAAGTTACTATTTGCTTATAATTTATTTCCTATTGTATTTTCTTCGAGTGAGCAACTTTAACGTCCTTGGAAATTATCAGATTTTTTTTCTGCCCTGCAGGGTATCATTAGGGAAAGGACGTGGCTTCTTTTGAAGAGCAGTTTTGCTCTGCCAGTGGCTTGGCAAAGACTTACTGAATACCTGCTGGATGCCTTGTTCTAGGTATGCTTTGTACACGTAGAAGGTAGAGAAAGACAGGCTAAAACCAGGTAGTAAGTTGAGGGAGGGCACTCTGGGTTTCACTGTTGGCGTTTCGCAGACTAGGAGATGAGGAACAAGTTTTTGCTTTGGTTTGCAGTTTCCGACCTGATGAGGACTGCTAATGGGTGTTACTGGCAGACTAGGATGCAGTTCCCACCACATGTGACTCACCAGCACCCAAAATGGTTTGTGTTCTATTCAATGATACCAGTCCATGGGCCATGCACCTAGATGTCATGGCAACATGAAATTGATATCAGTGTTTTTAAATGCCTGCCCTCAATTCTGACTTTTTTGATGTCATGTACTGACAGCAAATACTCATGGACGGGCATCAGGAGCTCTAGCCAGGGGTGTCCATACTTTTTTTTTTTCTCTGCCACAAATTGGAAAATTAAGAGTTGTCTTGGGCCACACAATAAATACACAAATAAAAGGTCCTCGAATACTTTTCCTAATAGCCAACACCACTGATAGGCCAAAAACGTCCTCACAAAGTCAGTATGGAGCCATGGCCACAGGTTGGATACCCCGGCCTAGACTAAAGAATGAAGAATAATGCTTAGTGGGGCAATTTAAAATCGGCACCCTGGTTCCTGTGATGTGCCTTCTTGTCCAGACTCACCTCTAAATCCTGCTGCCTTTGGCAAACCAATGCACATCAAGATCTAGGTTATGAAAACAAATTAAACTCCAAGATACTCTGAAGCCCTGGAGCCTAAGACTTATATGTGCACTCCTCTGGAGGGAAGGTCCACAGTTTCCACTGGGCATGCAAATGGATTTGTGGTCTCAAAATGGTTAAGCTAAATTAACTCCTCAACACTTTTTCATTACCTGGCAACCCTAGTTAAAAATTTAAACATGCAACGGCCCATGCTTCCTAGGACACACATGCATGTGAGGGCACTGCTGGACTGACAAAGCCTCCCTAGCTCTGGGGACTGTGTCCATGGTGTTTCAAAGCACTGTGGTTCTCGATTAAGAAAGAGACTAAATTTGTCTAATGAAGGTTTAGAGAGCAACAGAGGCTGACTCTCTTCAAGAAATAAAAGAAAAACAGTCTCTGTAAGAAGGGTACCACTGTTTTTGAGCACAAGAGAAAACTCCCCTCTTTGGTGTCTTATGAGGTACGAAGATGAGTGGGGTGTCTGACACAGATGGGAAGCAGGGAGAGGCTGAGAGAGGACACAGGGTCTGATTGGAGGAGAGGTGGGGTGACAAATGTGTGTGAGGTGGGGATCCAGGAGGAACCAGACACTACTGCAGAGAGTAGGGATAATGACCTACCCAGGAGGACTGGGTTCCCTTTCCTACACACACGACCATCTAGCTCAGTCCCCAAACTATTGTCTCCCCCCCATCTTAGAATGCTAATTTTTAATTATCCATAACCCTTTTTCTGAACTCTGAGTTTGAATGGCTGTCATGGAATAGAGATGGAGAGATAAGGGATTCTTCAAATATTCCATTCTCTCTTACAGCTAAGACCTGCCTCAGCTTCCTCTTCAAGATCTAGAATGTGGACTTTCTTTTTTTTTACTGCTTGGGATTCATTGAGGGTATAAAGAATTAGGTTATACTGATTGTAGTTGTTCGATAAAATCCCTTTTATAATTGTGTCCCACTCCAAAGAGGTGTGCCATACACTGTGCATCTCCATCTCCCTTCCTCCTCCTCTCTTCCCATCACTCATTCCCCTACCCCCCCCCCCCTTATATTAGCTCATCTACTGCCTTTATATTAGAATTGAGTACATGGGATTCTTGCTGCTCCATTCTTGTGATGCTTTACTAAGAAGAATGTGTTCCATCTCCATCCAAGTTAATACAAAAGATGTAAAGTCTCCATCTTTTTTATTGGCTGAATAGTATTCCATAGTATTATACCGCAGCTTGTTAATCCATTCCGGGGTTGGTGGGTACTTAGGCTGTTTCCACATCTTGGCAATTGTAAATTGAGCTGTGATAAATAGTCTAGTGCAAATGTCCTTATGATAAAAGGAAATTTTTCCTTCTGGGTAGATACCCAGTAAGGGGATTGCAGGATAAAATGGGAGGTCTAGCTTGAGTTCTTTGAGGATTCTCCATGCTTCCTTCCAAAAACATTGTATTAGTTTGCAGTCCCACCAGCAGTGTAAAAGTGTTCCCTTCTTTCCACATCTATACCAGCATCTGCTGCTTTGAGACTCTGTGATGTGGGCCATTCTCACCGGGATTAGGTGATATCTTAGGGTAGTTATGATTTGCATTTCTCTGATGATTAAGGACAATGAGCATTTTTTCATATGTTTGTTAGCCATCCATCTGTCTTCTTTAGGGAACATTCTGTTCATCTCTCTTGCCCAGTGGTATGTGGGATTATTTGGTCTTTTACTGTGGATTATTTTCAGTTCTCTATAGATCATAGTTATTAAGTTTTTGTCCAATTTGTAATATGCAAATATCTTTTCCCATTCTGAAGGTTGTCTGTTTGTTTTGGTTGCTGTTTCCTTTAGCTGTACAGAAGCTTTTTAGTTTAATAAGGCCCATTTGTTTATTTTTGTTGTTGTTGCAATTGCCATGGAAGTCTTCATAAAATCTTTCCCCAGGAAAGATTACATCTTCAAGTGTTTTCCTGACACTTTCTTTAAGGATTGTTATCATTTCATGCTTTGGATTTAAATCTTTTATCCATCTTCAATCAACTTTTGTAAGTGGTTTGAAGTGTGAGTACAGTTTCAGTCTTTTACATGTGGTTATCCAGTTCTTCCAGCACCATTTATTGAATAGGGATCCATTTCCCCATTGTATGTTCTTGTTTGGTTTATCAAAAATCAAGTGGCTGTAAGATGTTAGTTTCATTTCATGGTTTTCTATTTGGTTCCAAATGCCAATGTATTTTTGTGCCAATACCATGCTGTTTTGATTACTATGGCCTTGTAGTATAGCTGAAAGTCTGGTAGGGTGATACCCCTGTTTTGTTTTCATTATCAAGAATTGCCTTGCCTATATGGGTTTTTGCCTATATGGGTTTTTTCCCTGTTTCTAAGCCATCTGGAATAGGGCATTTTTTGGTTGGGAGTTTTTTTTTTTTTTTATTGTTTCTTCAATCTCAGTTTTCAAAACAATTATTTTTTCCAAATCTTGAAAGTATGATGATGGTATTTTAATGAGGACTGCATTGAATCTGTAGATTACATTGGGCAGTATAGACATTTTCACAATGTTGATTCTTGTCAGCCTTGTGCATGGTATGTTCTTCCATTTGTTCTGCTGTTTCTTTTCTTAGGGTTTCATAATTTTCTTTGTAGAGGTCCTTTACCTCTTTTGTTATATATATTCCTAGGTATTTCATTTTTGGAGAAGCTACTGTGAAGGGGCTTGTGTCCTTGATTAGCTCCTCATCTTGGCTGTTATTGGTGTATACAAAGGCTACTCATTTGTGGACACTGATTATAGTCAAAATATTGCTGTATTTTTTGACCACTTCCAGGAGTCTTGGGATTGAGTTTTTAGGGTTCTCTAAGTATAAGATCATATCTTCGGCAAAGAGCACCCACATGCCCTTTACTTCCTTCTCTTGCCTGATTGTATTGGCTAGAACTTCCAGCACTATGTTGAATAGTAGTGGTGGCAGAGGACAACCTTGTCTGGTTCCAGTTCTAAGTGGAAAAGCTTTCAGTTTTACTCTATTCAGTATAGTATTAGCTATGGGTTTGTTGTAGATAGCGTCAATCGGTTTAAGAAATGTGCCTCCTATGCCTATATTCTTAAGTATTCTAATTAGAAAAGGATGCTGAATATTATGGAATGCTTTTTCTGCATCTACTGAAAGGATCATATGGTCTTTGTTTTTGCTTCTGTTGATATGATGAATTACATTAATAGACTTATGTATGTTAAACCAGCCTTGCATCCCTGAAATGAAACCTACTTCATTGTGATGAGTGATTCTTTTTTAATGTGTAGCTATAATCTATTGTCTAAGATTTTATTGAGAATTGTTGTATCTATATTCATTAGGAGAATTTAGGAAAGAACCAGGGTCTTTTCCTGGTTTTAGTATCAGGGTGATGTTTGCTTCACAGAATGTTGGGGAAGATTCCTTCCTTCTCAATTTTTTGGAATAATTTCTGCATTATGGGTATAAGCTCTTCTTTGAAAGTTTAATAGAATTCTGGTGTGAAGCCATCTGGACTGACTGGGCATTTTTAGTTGGGAGATTTTTTTATTGTTTCTTCAATCTCAGTTTTCAAAATTGGTCTGTTTAAGAGATCTATTTCTTCTTGATCAAGTCTAAGGAGAGGATATGATTCCAGGTATTGATCCATTTCCTCCACATTGTCAAATTTCAGTGCATAGAGTTTCTTGTAGTACTCAGAGATGATCTTTTATCTCTATGGCATCTGTTGTTATTTCCCGTTTATTGTTTCTGACTGAGATTCTTAGAGATTTTACTGTTCTGTTTCTAGTTAATCTGGCCAAAGGTTTATTAATTTTATTTATTTTTTCAAAAAAACAACTTTTTGTTTTGTTAATTTTCTGAATGATTCTTTTGTTTTCAATTTCATTAATCTCTGGTTTTCTTCTGCTGGGTTTGGGATTAGACTGTTTTTCTTTTTCCAATTCCATAAGATGGCTCATAAGTTTGTTGATGTGCTCTCTTTCTGGTTTTCGAATGTAGGCATCTAATGAGATAAATTTCCCTCTTAAGACTGACTTTGCTGTATTCCACAGGTTTTGGTTACTTGTGTCTATATTGTTATGTTTGAGGAATTTAACAATTCCTTCTTTGAGCATAAGGTTGTTTAATTTCCAAGTCTTGGTGTGGGGATGAATGTTTTTGTTGGAATTGAGTTTACCTTTATTGCCCTGTGGTCTGAGAAGATACAAGGTATAATTTCTACTCTTTTAATTTTGCTGAGCTTTGATTTTTACCCTAGACTGTGGTTGATTCTGGAGTACACACCATGGGCTGACGAGAAAAATATTATTGAGCTTTGGGATGGTGTGTTCTGTATATGTCTATTAATCTCATTTTTTCTATAGTCACATTTAAGTCCCTTGTATCTTTGTTTAGTTCTGTTTAGAGGATCTGTCCAGTTCTGTCAAAAAGGCATTAGAGTCCCTGGCTATTATAGTATTATGGGATATCATATTGCTCAGACCCATCAAGGTCTGTTTCGTAAATCTGGGATTATTTAAATTAGGTGCATAAATATTTAAAATTGAAATGTCCTCTTGCTGTATTGTTCCCTTGACCAGTATAAAGTATCCATCTTTGTGTTTCTTAATGTTAATTGCTTTAAATATGCTTGTATCTGAAAATAAGATTGCAATCCCTCCTTTCTTCTGATTTCCATTTTCTTGAAAGACTTTTTTCCATCATTTATCCCTAAGTCTTGATCTGTCCTTCAAGGCTAGGTGTGTCTTCTGGAGTCAGCATATGGATGGCTTGTGCTTTTTTATCCAGTCAGCCATCTTGTGCCTCTTTAGTGGTGAATTAAGTCTAATGACATTTAGTGAGAGAACTGGTAAGTGTGTTAGAGTTCTATTCATCTTATTTTGTGAAAGTCCATTGTGTAGTTTTACCCTTTGCACCATTGTGGAAGCTAAGGTTTTTTGTTTTTTTTTTTTGAGACAGAGCCTCAAGCTGTCCCCCTGGGTAGAGTGCCCTGGCATCACAGCTCACAGCAACCTCCAACTCCTGGGCTCAAGCAAGTCTTCTGCCTCAGCCTCCCAAGTAGCTGGGACCACAGGCGCCCACTACAACACCTGGCTATTTTTTGGTTGCAGCTGTCATTGTTGTTTGGTGGGCCTGGGCTGGATTTGAACCTGCCACCTTAGGTGTATGTGGCTGGCGCCTTAGCCACTTGAGCCATAGATGCCAAGCCAGAAGCTAAGTTTTGACCTTTAGCTT
>CAUYTI010022234.1:0-49653 GCA_963575145.1 Galago senegalensis
GCAGCAAACAGAGTTACAACAGTTCATCAGACAAGGCAGGGTGACTGGTGAGATCACGCCTATGGTTCATCTTACAAGGGTACATGTGAATCTTTCTAAATGGAGAATATAAATGTCTTTACACAATAACTAAGAAAATGATGTGAAGGCTATGTTAAACAGTTTGATGAAAATATTTCAAATTGTATATAAAAACAGCACACTATACCCCAGGACTGTATTAATGTATACAACTATGATTTAATTTTTAAAAAATCAGTTCATCTGGTAGTGGATCCCAGAAAATAGAAAAAAAAATTCTATAATCACAAGCTGAAATACGAAAACTTTTATCTAATTTACTCAAAGGGGCTCTAATAATAGATAATACTTATTTAGTGCTAATGCAGGTATAGAACTTATTTAGTACTTGCCCTTCATCTTGAAAGTCGTGAATCAGTTTCCAAAGCACAAGTTGAAAGAAAGAGGACATTTTTTTTTTAGAAGATTCTGAATCCCTTTAAGGAGATTGAAACTTTGGAAGCTAGGGTTGTTTTTTGAATGCTTCTTGTCTCTGAGGAAATACCAGGGACTTAGGGATAATAAAATAATTCCACAGATACGCTTTTTTAAAAAAAGAAGTGTAAGCTAATTTGGTTCAACTCAAATAGCCACAAGTAAGTTTTTTTTCTCCTTTTAAAATTTTGACTTTTATCACAGAAATGTCCCAAAATACAAATATTGATATAACAGTATAATAAATTCCCTGTACCTACCAACTAGCTTCAAAAATCAACATGGCCAATCTTGTCTCATCTGTCCATATAGTCAGACTTCCACTAAATTGTATTGAAGGAAATTGCAAATATTACATTACTATCTGTGCATTGTTTAGTACGTCTCTCAAAGTGAAGGGCCTTTAAAAATATCCAAAATCTGATTGGCTATCACATCTAAAGTTTTCCGATTGCTTCAGAAATGTCTTTTTTGAATTAGTTTACTGAAATCAAGACATAAGCAAGACACGAGTGTTGGTTTTCTGGTTAATCTTGACTAAACTGTCTAAGATCATGGGGAGGGTAGATGGGTGAATGGGTGGTGGGAGGGTGACTGGAAAGATCACCTATATTGTCTAACAAGGGTACAAGTGAACTTTTCTAGAACTAGAGTATAAATGTTTTAACATAATAACTAAGTGAATGACACAAAGTTTATGTTAACCAGTTAGATGAAAATATTTCAAATTGTATATGAAATACTACACTGTACCCCATGTTTGCATTAATGTATACAGCTATCATTTAATAAAAAAAAAAAGATCATGCAAGTAGTACATGATAAACTAAGATTCGAACTTCAATGAGTTGTTTGCATCTATATGACTTCTATTTCGCTATTATATGCCAGGTTGAGAGATTTGGGAGTGCTGAGAGATTTGGGAATATCATAAATATGAACAGTATTATCAGCACTGAAGTAATTAACAGGGGATGTCACCTCACCTGAATGAAAAGTTAAAAACAAACACATGAGTGGGCTCAGCAGAAGGTGAGGTGACATGAAATAATCAAGTGTTCTACTAAGAGGAAAGGGTAGAGTCAGAGGGTGGTAGTGGGGGGGCAGGTAGGAATGAAGAATATAAAATCCCCGTATACTTTATTAAGTTGTAGCAAATAAAATATTATTCGATTTTCAAAGAGGACAAACATTTATTATGGCTCTCTCCAAAAAGTGGCTGTTTCTTTATTACTGTAAGATTAGTGTATAGAATAGAGGAAGGGTCAGAATTCTTTGGTGGGTGTGGTTTAGATCATACCTGAAAATTGCCACCTGTTGAGCCACCCTTCAAGAAGCAATATGTGACCAAATTGGAATTATGGATAAAAGAGAACTGACACAATGGTGGGGCAACCCAACATCAGCAAGGAAATGCTTTAAAAAGGAGGGTAAACTCTGTTCTGTTGACGTAGTCTGTGCTGTCACAGAGGGTTTTTGATATGGAGGGGTAGTAATAATTATTGTAATACCACTTGTTTATCTGATTTTTCAATTATGTGAGCTGTTCAAAATGGAGCTGGCCATCTCTGCAGAGATTCTTAATTCTTTTGAAGTCACAGACACTTCTGAGGATCTGATTAAGAAATGGACTTTACCCCAAATATCCAAAAATTTGCACACAATTTCAGGGTGTAATCTAATTCCCAAAACTCATGTAGGTACTCCTATGGAATTTTGACCCTAAGTTGAGAACCCACAAGAGACAAAGAGTTCCCTGGTGCTAAAAAATATTCAAGTAGATGCGGGGCAGCTCCTGTGCCATGACTGTATAGAGGAAATGGGACCACAGGCTGAGCAACTTCAGTGATGGTTTGAAAATAATTGTGGAACGTCCCAGTTAACATGCTATGTTTGCATGTCTTCCCTTGATCACCTGTACAAGTGTTTCCTTGTGTCCTACATAGTTTTAAGAGCTCTGTCACCTTGAAGGATGTCATCCATCCTGCCTTGAATTATTGCCATGGTGTTACAGTTGGCAACAGTGCTTTGAACCTGATGGCAGCAATCTACAACCAGCAGAGAAGGAAAAAGGAAAAGAGATGCAGCCTGAGCCAGAACCAGCTGGTCTATAAGACAATTTCTTCTATAAAATTCCAATATCCTCAAATTGTCATGTTATTTTGTTGACTCAGTTCATTCCTAAATTGCAATTCAAATCACTTACTGGAATATTTCAAAGTGTTAAAAATAATATAGAAGCAAACAGAGCCTCATCCTTTTCTCACTTTATACAACCATTTTGTTTATAAAGTTGCATCCAAGACAAACATGCTTTATTTGGATGACAGGTTTTTAAAAAATGTTTTCCAAAATCCTCAGAAGCCCAAGATTTTAAGGCTTTGTATGAACATATTTGCACTGATTTTTTCCCACTTTTAGTGTGTTGGTTCCTCTTTTGGTTGATTTTAAATTACTTCTTATTTTGCAGTGTAGTTTAGGGCAAAGAGTACTTGGCTAGAATTAGAAGTTCTCATGTCACTCCCAAAACTGATTAACTATATGACCTATAAATATGTCAACGTTTACATGGATGTAAAAGAGTATATTCTTCTTAGTAAAGTATCTCAAGAATGGAAAAAAATACCGAATGTACTCAATACTATTATGAAACCAATATATAATCACCCACACTTTCATATGAAAGATAAAACACAATTATAGTCCAGAAAGAAGGAGAGAAGAGGAGGGCGAGAGAAGGGGAAGGGTGGAAGGAGAGTAATGGGTGGGACCTCACCTACTGTGCATATTGCAAGGGTACATGTCAAATCTATTAAGAGTATAAATGTCTAAACACAACAATGAAACAAGGGAGGTGAACACTATGTTAACCAGTTTGATGTAAACATTCCAAATGGTATATAAAACCAGCACACTGTATCCCATAAATGCAGTAACGTACACAGGTATGATCTAACAAAAAAAGAAAATCAAACAGGTGTTATAGATGGATAGATGGAAGCGTCTTGGTCATGAATTACTAAGTATAATGAATGGATACATGAGTCTAAATCTTCATTATTTTTGCTATTAAATTTAAAATCACGTATGTATGATTGTTGAGGTAATGCAGGCTCATTGGAGAACAAATGGCTACAAGAGAAGCATAAGGAAAAAATGTTAGGGTGGTAATTCTTCCATGCTAAGTATTGGAATTATTGTAACGCTTCCTTACCTCCTTTCATATTCTATAAATACATCTCTATGTGAGATAAACACTTAAACAGAAACATTTTACATAGGTTTTACATATAGAGAGAGTGAGCTGGATTTATATAGGTTTATGTCTTAGTTTTTCTTATGTTTATCCTTATGCTATTCTTTCAAAATACTTTTGAACGGATAAGGATACCAAAGGTAAACACTATTTTTTAGTGAGTTCTTTCTTTGGATATTTCTTTCATTCCAACTTTTTATTTAACAATGATGACTGTGATGAATATCTTTGTCCATAAAGATTTAGAAACAAAATAATTAGATCAGAGATTGGGGATATTGCAAGCTATCAAATGCATGTCGCCAAAGTCTTGCCTGAGGTTCTGCCAGTTTTCAGCGGCATCATCTACTTTAGGGAGTGCTCACACCACACTCCTAATTTTTGCCAATGGTGTTCATTAAATAATTGTCAAAGTGACATGTAAAAATTGTGTAGTTACCTTAATATATATTTATTTAACTGAATGTGAGTTTAAACATTGTCACATATTTGTTGACTATTTTTAATTATCTTGTAAATTTGTTAAGATTTTTGTTCAAAGAAATACATTTTTCAAAGAAAAGAGAAAATAAACGTAACCTATATGTACATATATATGTATATTATATGAGCAGAAAGGAGGGGAGTGTTTGGAAATGCAGAAATATTATTTAGCTTTATAAAAGTGACCTTGTTTTAAGTTGATATTACTTATGTTTTTTTAAATATATTGTTATATTCCCCCTAAAAAATATTTTTCTATGTAAAATTTTGGCTACCCTAGTGGGGACTTTTTACCTATAAAAATTATTTATAACTACTTGGAGACTTCAAATTAATATTAACTTAATAAAGTTACAAATTCACACTTATTTTACTTAAGACTTTAAGTTCAAATTTAAAGTTACCTTAGGATTTCTTCATTATTCTTTTCATAAAATAGGTACATTTGAACTATCTCCTTCAAGGAAGGTTTTGATTAATGCTGAAGCAGCCTAGCATAAGTAATCTGAAAAATTTTAACAATTTCTACCATTTACAAACTTGATTAAATTCTTTCAAACATTTTCAACTACATCTCTTGTATAAACTCAACATACTAACTTTCCTTTGAAATAGATTAATTATTCCAAATTAGTAATTTGCTAGAGTACATAAGTAACTTTATTAACTCTAATATTAAACTCCAAAATATGATACTTAAGAATCTTTAATATGTTAAAAATTATTTTATATCTTATGACCTAAAAATTACAGGTCCTAAAAATTACCTAGTCACATTTAATTGCACCCAGGCACTACCTGGCTAAATATTCTAAAACCCTCTTTACCTTATTAACATGTTTTAAATATCAAATAAAACTGATTGACCAAAATTCAATTATGAAAACAAAATCTATTTTTATATTTTAACAAAAATATTGTTAGGTTATCGTGATAATTGGCATTTTATTATCCTTATTTGCAGTTCTGATACTTCTGGAGTTTAGAAGAAAATTATCCACCATGGAAAAAGAAAATTACAATTATCATCTCTGCAAAACAAAAGATTAAAAATGGACTGTACACACCAGATGGACTTGTCCCTTGACCCCAGGGGAAAAACTGGGCCACTGTTGCCTGTCACTGTGCCAACCATGAGTTCAAGTCCATACCTTCCCAATGGGATGTGCTGATCGCACTCATCCCTCAACTCAAGGAACTTTACAGAGACGATCTTCTGTCCTAGACTGTAGGCCTCAGGTAATTTTGTCACTGCTCCACTATTCTGAATGGTTTCATATTCTTAGGATTGCGTACTCAGGCCACAATCTGGTCATTATTTAAATGGTATCTGATTACATTCCCGTATCTCCCAGAATTTTGCTGATTCTGTGATTATATCATTAAAAGTATATCAATGAAAAACAATAATAGAGAAAATGGTACATATTTCAAAAACGTATTATGGAGAAAAAAATTCCCTCTGATTTCCATAAATCATCATGACAAAAAGTATTATTGAGTTCATTGTCTAAAGTTTGCTTAAAATTTTGTTAGCTTGCCTTGCTGGGGGAAAAATAAACAGTTTTGTGGAAAATTCAGTGCTCAGATTTGTGGGGAATTCATAACTGCTATCTGGCTATTTTTTTTTTTTTTGAGACAGAGTCTCACTATGTCACCCTCAATAGAGTGCTGTGACACCACAGCTCACAGCAACCTCAAACTCTTGGGCTTAAGCAATTTTCTTGCCTCAGCCTCCTGAGTACTGAGACTACAGGCACCCACCACAATGCCTGGGTAATTTTGTTGTTGTTGCAATTGTCATTGTTGTTTAGCAGGCCCAGGCTGGGCTCACACCCACCAGCTCTGGTGTGTGTGATGGCACCCTACTCACTGAGCTACAGGAGCAGAGCCGAGGTGTCTGGCTATTGAATTGAACCCTAGAATAAGTACATAACTAACAAATGAAAAAGTGAAATAAACACATAAGTAATAAAAAATCTGCTTTCTTCAGTATAAATATTAATCATAATTTATACATGATATTTTAGTTAAATGACTTAAATGACTTCACTCTTTCATTTATCATGGGGGTGAGTTTCTTGAAATGGACAGCCACCTGAATCAGAGCTAAATGAAATTAATACTATCCAGTTCCCCACTCTATTATGTTCTTACAGCCTCTATTCTCAATCACATCTCCTTTTCTTCATATCTCATAAAGTGATAAGATGTCTGTCTGCACTACACTTTTGACTTATGACTCTTGACATATTTTTGTCACTTTTCTTCAGGTGCCATTCATGTCTTTTGTCAAGCAACAGCTATCCACTAAGCTCTTATTAACCACTGATCTTTGTCATCTCTTTACTCTGCTGGTACCTCAGAGGTGTTGCCACGGCACAAACCAATACAACTTGGCATTTTCAAATCCAATGTGATCCTTCTTCACTATTATTTGTTAGCCTCTAATTGGAAATCGCAGGGCAAAGCTGTTCATAGTCCTCGTTATGAGATACCAGTTGTAACACATAAGGTCTAACAATTAAGTTTGCAAATTTGCTGTTGTGCACTTATACCCCCAGCACTGTATGAACAGCCCAGTAAGGGAACATAACCTCCACATATCAGTATCTCCCGGCTGTGCTCCTGTTGACGGGTGGCAGAGTCCTGCTGAGTGGTGTTCATTATTGTTGCTTAGAGTTGTGTGCTGTTATGAAAATGTCAGACCTTGAATTACAAAGATTAAATTTCTAGTTAAACTTGGAAAGAGTAGAAGTGAAATCAAGGACATGTCCGTCAAAGTTCATGGGGACAATGATACAAAGAAAATGGTAGGGTACAAGTGTAATAAATGATTTTCTGACAGAGGAGAAAGCATCACTGATGGTAAGAGGTCAGGGGGCCAAGAACGAGCAGACTGACAAAAACATTGCAAAGATTCTTCAGTTCATGCCTCCAAACTGTCAGCTGACTGTGAGAAGCAAAACGGACCAAGTAAACATCCATGGATCAACAGGAAAATTTTAAGTGAAAACCTTAGCATGAGAAAGGTGTGTGCAAAAATGGTCCTAAGGGAGCTCACTGATGAACCAAAGCAAAAGAGAGTCGAACTTTGCCAACATCTTTTGGAGAGGCCAGAGGATATTCTGGACCATGTCATTATTGGCCATGAAAGAGGGGTGTACCAATAGGACCTAGAAACAAACTGTCACAGTGCACAATGGAACTCAGCCAATTCTCATGACAAAAAATGTTCCAAATAAGGGGTCAAAATAATGTTGCTAACCTTTTATAATATCAGAGGGATTGTTCATTATGAATTGTTCCAACTGGACAAGCAATTAACCAAAGTTACTATGTGGAGTGCTGAAAAGGCTGCAAGGAAAAGTTAGAAGAAAACAACCTCAACTTTTTGCCAGCAACTCATGGCTGTAGCATCACGACAATGTACCAGCTCACACAGCACTGTCTGTAAGGGAGTCTTTAGCCAGTAAACAAACAATGGTGTTAGAACACTCTTCCCACTCACCTGATCTGGCCCCCAGTGACTTTTGTTTTTATCTGAAGGTAAAGGAAATATTGAAAGGAAGATATTTAGATGACATTCAGGACATTACAGGTAATACGATGATAGCTCTGACTACCATTCCAGAAAGGAGTTCTAAAATTACTTTGAAGGGCAGACTAGGTGCTGGTGTCTGTTCATAGATTCCCAGAGTGAGCACTTCAAGGGTTACTAAGTGATACTCAGCAATGAGGTAGTTCTTTTCCAAGATGAGTTCATGGCTTGGCAAATTGTCCCTTGACTGAGGACAGAACCTGAGAATACCATGGGAATACACTACTCATAATTGGTTATTAATCAGTTGACTTGGGGTTAATTTTTAATTAATAACTCATCCAAGTGGGCCCACCCTAATTAGTTGAGCCCTTAAAAAATGAGAGGAATGCCTGAAGTCAGAGGGACTGGAAGTGGGTGAGGGCAGGAAGAGGCGGCCACGTGGCAAGGACCTGCAAGCAGCCTTTGTGAGCTGAGAGTGGATCCCAACTTACAAACAGCAAGACTGCAGGGACCTATTCCTACAACCAGAAGGACTGAATGTGGCAAATAAACCGAGGGAGGTTGAAAGCAAATGTTTCCTTAGAAATGGTGCCAAATGAGGAGGCTGCTGGCTGACAACTCCATTTCAAAAGAATGTGTTTTTGAAAGGAAAGAGAAAGTAAACTTTAAATAAGGGTATGCATATTTGTATGTATTTACATTAGCAGATTTCTAAACGCTGTGAGAGGACGCATACTGCTGGAAAGGATGCTGGGAAGCATAGAAGTATTAATTAATTTTTACATGTGCCTCGTTTGCTCTTAAAAATAGGAAAATGCACCTTTATTATATCATGGTAGAATGCTTAGCAAAATTGTCAGAGCTTCCCTTTGACAAAGCTGGAAACACAGTCCAGGGGATTTTCAAGCAAAGTGCTGAAGGAGCTATCTGGGTTCTTGCTGCTGACAATTCTTGCAGAGAATTTAAGCTATGCCGAGAGATTAAGAGTTTCCTCACAGAATTTCTCTATCGAACCAGAAGGCCTGTAGCAAGAGGAACCAAACATAAAAAAGGGGGTTATCCAAAAAGATTTCTGGATGTGACTTTCGTCTAAGGAGTGAATGCTGTGGAAATTTATAGAAGGCCTCCAAGGTCCTTGAGAAAATTCCCTTGGCAGAGGCCCAGCAAACTCAACTGGAAAGGCACAGGGAAAGTGCAAGTTACAAAAAGGTTGTGAGACCCACAAACTTAGACTGGCAGAAATAAGCTGATGAACTACCACTCAGATACACAAGTGCACGCCTTTCTATAAAAAGGAAGGATGACTCAGAAGATAGAACCAAGAGACCAGAGGGTGGGACTGAGAGCCACAGAGATTTATTTGCAGGCCTTACAAACTTACGGAATTGGATTAGCGAGTCCTTTCCACCTTCCATTTCCTCTTTTTCAAACCAGAGTATTACAGATGACACCCCCTGCCTGTCTCACCACTGTATGGGGAGTATTGAGGGTAGCTTGTATCTACTTTTGCAAGACCACAAGGGTAAATGGTGCTGTATATACAAATCGTACATAAGAAACCAAATCTGCACCTGATTTAGATGATGAGATTTTGGACTACAGCTTAGGCATGGCCTTTTCATGCCTGTACTCTCCTGAAATTGAATACCATTTTAGTCCAGTCATATTTCTCTTTGTATCTTTGCCTTGGACCCTGGACCCTCAACTCTAGCTAAGTGCCTGGTGCAGAGTAAAAACTTCATATGTACTGTATTGAAATGATCACCAGACGGAAATTCTACACGCTGTATTCAGTTGATGTAATGGTTTTGATTTTCCATGACAAAAGAAAATGTTTTTCTCTATATTCCTAAAGGTTAAATACTGCACCTCCTGAGGTAAATCAACATAGAATAGGCATGGTTAATAATAAATTTATTTTTCGCTTCAAATATGAATCAGTTTTAACATTGCTGCCAATTTCATACTCCTATTTACACAATTGGGATCAACTAGATAGTTTATAAAGTTCCAGTTAAAAAGTGAATGTTTTGATGAGTATATGTAAATATAATATATGATGAATTTGATTTTTCATATTTATGCCATTTTTTTCCTGGTGTTATTGAATAACCTCTAGCTCTTTGACTTGACATTAGGATAAACCACTTGTACTCAAAATAGTAAACAGATACCGTTACTATCAGTTGATGCCATCCTACTTTGAGATGTACACATATCATACATATCATGCCACTGCTTGGAAACATCTGTGAAACTCATTTGCTTTTCAAAGGCTGTGTTTAGAGTTTTAGGTGTTATTAATGTTTGTTTACTGATGATTCATTCTTCCTGAAGGAGAGGAAATGGGTGCCAGTGATGTTGATGGTACCGTGAACCTCCCTCATTGAAGTGTTCTCCCTTGAAAAACCGAAGTACAAATATATTTTTATATCCAAGGAAAACAAATTGTGTATAACCATATCCTGTGTTCTACTAGGTATCCAGCATTGATTTTTAACATATCAACACTAACATTAATTTCCTTGACAAAGATGTATATAGTACTGCCCTGGGAAAGGAGCATGACTCCGTGAGACAACTGTCTTTAGCTGAAACAATTCCCAACTGGGGCCGACAACAAACGGCTGCTTGCTAGTCATGCTCCCAACAACGTGTTAGTAAGTCTGTTCTTTATTCCTGAAAGAGGATCAAGCAGCTTACCGTTCCCTGCAGCACAGACTCCCCAACCCCTCTCCTGAGGTGGTCTGTAGGCTTCCTCTCCTGTTCCCAGCTGGGCATTAACATGATGCGCTGATTTACTGAAATCCAAATTACAAACTTTATTCAGACCACACTCCACTCAGTACGCCAGGGCCAGGTGCGCTAATGGTTCGTGAGCTCCTAGTTCCTGTTTACCATTCCTAAAGCCTTATAAACCGAGATGTTTCTTGAAGTACAATTACATTTGGACAGCAGGCCCATCCCAGATATTGTTTATTTGGGGCATCTTTCTTTCCTGTGATTTTCTCCACAAAATCGAGTTTTCAGTTGTTGTATTTTCTTCCGCAAGAACGTCCATGTAGATATAAAAAGGAAAAAGGCTTCTCATGTTATCTTAGTTGATAAACTTGTAGGAAAGTAAATGGATATTTTTAATTTTAAAAACTTAACCTGATGCTATTGCTCTTATATAAAATGAACTATATGGGTCTCCCATGACCTCTTAAACCAAGTTAAAATTCAGCACCATGAGTAATTCATGAAATAATTATTTGTTCATTGATTTAAAACTATACTTTTATTATATTTGAATTCCAAACACACACACACGTACACAAATATTCAAAAACTCGAGTCTTTTCCTGTGTTTTCTATTTACCTCCACTAAATCCTTGTCTACTTCTGGATCAGAATAATATTGATTTGGCACTTGTAGATTTATAATTTATTTTACTATATGAGACCCTCTTATGATCTCCTAATATTTTCTTAGGCTAACTAGTAATTATTACTTCAAATATTATTAAAATCCTATTTTCAACTGTACGAAGTGCCCACAGGAAAATCGGAGCTTATTCTATTATTTAGAACATGCATATTCTTGTTGATTTTATTTTTCTAGTTATTATTTACTTGTCTAAATATTTTATACTTCCTATAATGAAAACTTTTCCTTTACAAAGTTGATTACATAGAGGAAAGCATTTGCTTTTTTCGTCTGTGCCTTTTGTAGTCATCTACTTTATTGAATACTCATTTTAGTTTTTATATCTTGGGTATTTGAATCTAAGCTGAGGCATTTTCACTTTCCCCTTTCTGTTCACATGTGTTATTTTTTCAGTTTTGAATACTGTAGTGTATGATTGTACCCACAGAGTACAGGCCTAGCAAGTAATGAAAACAGGCCTAGCAAGTAATGCATAATTGTGATTTCTTTGGTATGAAGTATAAGAAAAATTCTACTGTGTCTCAGTTTACAGGAGATTCCTCTTATATTTTCCCATGTATAAAAACAAATATCGCAGTGGTGACCGCACAAAAGTAAGGGACCCGTCACTAGGAGAATATGGACGAGAATAAAGGTTTGGTTAAACACATGTTCTTATTTATGTTATGCTTTAGAAAAATTTAAATTGAGATTTTAAAAATAAAATTCAGTTTCCATCAGATTTAATTATTTCTTTTTTTTTTTCTTTTTGAGACAGAGCCTTACTCTGTTGCCCCGGGTAAAGTGCGCTGGCATCATCATAGCTCACAGCATCTCCAAACTCTTAGTCTCAAATGATCCTCAGTTGGGACTACAGGCATGTGCTATACTATATATATATGTTTTTCTATTTTTACTAGAGATGGGGATCTCACTTTTGCTCAGGCTGGTCTTGAACTCCTGAGCTGCAGTGATCCTCCCACGATGGCCTTCCAGAGTGCTAGGATTCCAAACATGAGTCACCACACCTGGACAGATTTAATTATTTCTAAAACATCTACATGGAGACATTGATGCCAAATTAAAAAAAAAAAAACTCTAGGATCAGAGGAATTTCTAAAATAAGGATTCTTAAATGACTGAATTGCAATAACAAAAAAGATCATGGAAACAGGAAAAAAATAAAAATGTTTATAACAATTTATAAAAGAAATGGTAATTTGTCCAACAGTGGTTACCCTGGGACCTTAGAATTCTAATTATACTGAACTTTTTCAGCTCCCCCAACGTAGGCTGTCTGTCAGTCTGCGACACCTCCCCGACTCTCCTTCCCAGCTGCTCCCCACATCCATTCTTCCACCCACCGTCTTGTATCCGCTCCGCTGTCTCGTCCTTTGGGAGGCCTTCCTGGCGAATGCTTTGAAAGGGTCTCAACTGTCCTCTCAATTTTACCCGCACTTCTCCTTACACTTTCCTTTCATTGCTTCCTACAGTTTCATCCCTGAAAAACATAAGCTTCGATGACGCACGCTCCCAGAATCTCATCAGTCTCACCCCTCAATACACAATACAGAGAGCTCTGCCTAGTAAATGTGCCCAAGGGGTTGTAGAGAATGTAGACTGCAGCCTAAGAAAATATTAGGAGATCATAAAAGGGTCTTGTATAGTAAAATAAATTACAAATCTACAAGTACCAAATCAATATTATTCTGATCCAGAAGTAGACAAACAGTGGCAAAAAAATAGAAAACACAGGAACTGACTTGAGTTTTAAATATTTATGTACATGTGTATGTGTGCTTGGAATTCAAATATAATAAAAGTATAATTTTAAATCAATGAACAAATAATTATTTCACGAGTTACTCATGGTGCTGAATTTTAACTTGGTTGAAGATGTCATGGGAAATCCATATATTTCATTTTATATAATTGTGATAACATCAGGTTAAGTTTTAAAAAATTAAAAATATCCATTTACTTTCCTGCAAGATTATCAACTAAATAACATGAAAGCAAAAGTGACAAGCTAAAACAAAAAAATAAAGTATTAATCTCCATCAACAAATGAAAGAATCAGCAATTTGAGATGAATACTCCAGACCAATGAGCAGCAACATGAATAGATCTTAAAAACACAATAGTGAGGGTGGTGCCTGTGGCTCAAAGGAGTAGGGTGCCAGCCCCATATGCCAGAGGTGGTGGGTTCAAACCCAGCCCTGGCCAAAAACTGCAAAAAAAAAAAAAAAAAAAAAAAACAAAAGTGACAAAAAATTAAGCTTTAGGTCAATGATATCAGACATAAAGTAAGATGAAAAGCAAAAAAAAGTTGTTTTATTTTATGTAGTAAAAATATAAAAAGTATATATGACTGAAACTAATAAATGACAAATTTATGGTCATTAATTCTGTGATATTTTCTTTCTTAAAAAGAAATAACATGAATCAAGGCAGATAGATCCCTTAATACCTATGCTTATTAGATGGTTTCTACCCATAATTTCTGGGTGTTCTGTTTGCTACATAGTGTGAAATCAGGGTTCTCAGTTATTTATATGAAGCTTGGGAATCATTCAATGGGAAATGTTTTCAAAAACTTATTTGTGGCTGGGCACGGTGGCTCACACCTGTCATCCCAGTACTTGGGCCAAGATGGGTGAATGAGCTCATGGGTTTGACACCAGCCTGAGCAAGAGCAAGACCCCTTCTCTGAAAATAGCTGAGTGTTGTGGAGGGCTCCTGTAGTCCCAGCTACTTGGAAGGCTGAGGCAAGAGGATCGTCTAAGCCCAAGAGTTTAAGGTTGCTGTGAGCTATGACACCATAGCACTCTACAGAGGGTGAGAAAGTGAGATTCTTGTTTCAAAAACAAAACAAAAAAACTGTATTTGCAGGAGTTCTACGATCAGGTGGGCTAAACTGATTATGGAGATGGCTCATTCTTGTGATGAGGAGCGGGTCTCTCTGTCCAGGGATGGACTTTCTTATTTGCCATTCATTATGTTCTGGCATTTTGTCCCTAATCATGGCTCTGATCCTTTACACAGATTAGGAGATTTTCAGATTTTCAAGAGATTTTGAATAGGTTAGCTCTAACTGTTTAATTAACTGTTTAATTAATTGTCAAATTCTCAGCAGTTAGGAACAAGTTAGTGCTAATTTCGGATCATGAAAATCAATAATCGGCAATCACTGGAAAGTTCCCCAAGTCTTAGCTTTATCTGTACTTCAATTTTAGGGTGACTTGGCAATCCTCTTCCAAGGCATTTACTCAATAGATATAAAACCATATTTCCAAACAGAGAGTTGTCCAGTACAGCAGTTTATTCCTAATTGCCAAAGAAGCCTCATTAATGCCCTCCAGCAGGCGATTGGACAGTGTTGTACATTCAATAGAGTGCATCTTAGCAATAAAAATGAGCACCCTCCTAATAATCATGATGACATGGATGAATCCCAAGAATATTATTCTGAGCAGAAGCTGGAAATAGAAGAATACATATGGTATTATTCCATGTATCTAAAATTCTAGAAAAGATAAATCTGATCGATACCATGTTTCCCCAAAAATAAGACCTACCCAAAAAATAAGCCCTAGCAGGATTTCCATGCATTTGTTAAATATAAGCCCTACCCTGATAAGATCTAGTGATGGGCGTGGCTTTGCAGCATATCTGCATAGCCACACCCTGCATTTCAGCGCAGAGCCATAAGGAAGACTGGAAAACCTTTTATCTGCCACAGCTCCTTTCTCCAAGCCTTTCACACTTGAGTGTGTGGTAACCATGGTTGTAGGCATCCTATTGCACATGTGTGAACGGCTAGGGGAAAGGAGTTCACGCATCACTAGTGTCAGCCCCACCAACAAGGTCGGCTCCCCCGTCAAGGTTCCAGAAGAAGATGACTTAACTATATTTGATTGTTGTATTATACTTAATAAAAATAAGACATCCCCTGAAAATAAGCCCTAGTGTGTCTTCTTGAGAAAAAACAAATAGAAGACAGTGTCTTATTTTCAGGGAAACATGGTAGGAACAGAAAGCAGACCAGTGCTTGCCTGACTAGGGGTCAAATGACTGAATAGGACAAGAGGCACAGAGATGCTTTGGGGGTGATGAAAGGATCCTCTAACTTATAATCACAGATGGCATGTAGGAATATACATTTGTCAAAATTCTTCAAAGTACACAAAGTGAGTACATTTTATTGCTTGTCAATTATCTCTCAAAAGTATATAATATACATATAACCATGTTTAATTACCATTGATAGATAAGAGGCTAATTATGTAAGAATTTGTTTATTTTCTATGGTAACCACTAAAATAAGAGTAAGAGAATGAGTAAGGAAAGATAAAATGACATAATACAAAGTACAAAGATGAGAAACAAAGGCGAAAGGAACACGGGTCAAAATGCAAAGCACTGATAAACATGACCCATTAAATATTTAAATCACCTGGGGTTTTTAGAGATGGGGTCTTGCTCCGAAGGCTGAAGTGCAATGGCGAGATCATGATTATAGCTCACTGCAGCCTCCAACTCGTGGAGACAAGTGATCCCACCTCAGCTTCCAGAGTCATTAGGACTACAGACACACGCCACCATGCCCAACTAATTTTTTTTTTTAACGTAATGTTTTGTAGAGATGAGGTCTCATTGTGTTGCCTAGGCTGGTCTTCAACTCCTGGCCTTAAGTGATCCTCCTAGTTACGCCTTCCAGAGTGCTGTGAGCCACTGTGCCCAACCAAATCTTAATAAGTCTGTAATTACAATGATTGAGGTTGGAAAATATAACAATTAATAAGCAAAGAAATCAGACATTAATTACTTTAATTAATTAATCAGAAATTAATTACTTTCTTCTTATGTTATCTAAAATATAAGGATTCAGAATACCATCTGTAAAAAGAATTTTAAAAACATGCAAACTCTACAAAAATTAAGCTAGTACTACTATGTCAGTTCAAGACAGTGCAAAATTATTGCTAAGAGTAGAAAAAGCAATTCCAATCATAAATGTTTCAATATAGCAGCAAGATGTAACAACTGTAAATTTGAATGCAGCTAAAAATGTAGCCTTAAAATATTTAAAGCAGAATTTGAGATGCGTGATTAACAAATATGATCCTCTTGACGTATATAAGACACTGTACTCACTGAGGAATATACTTTTTTTTCAAATACTCGATGAATATTTAGCAAAATTGGTGTTGGTCTCTGATATAAGACAGACCTCAACAAACTTTAAAGGCTAAATATATTCTCTGACCTTGGTGTAATTAATCTAGATGTCAGTAACAAAAAGGTTACATTTCTTGGTACTTTAAAAAAAGTTTTCTAAATTTACGTTAAAAAAAGGTGAAATAGTGGTAAAAACGTTGCTATAAAAACTTATGAAAGACAACTGACCTCATGCATAGAGGAAAACAAATAGCCAGAACACATATAATAGAAGAGAAAAAAAGAAATCAATGATCTTTTAAGAATTTGTCTCAAAGAGATAAAAAAAAATGAAAAAATAAATGAAGAAAAGTACAATCCATGAGTTTTAAAGAGAAAAAGTTTATTTGTAAACAACATAATTGTATATATAGAAAATGAAAAAAATAAGTGAATTTAGTTATTTGTCTTGATAGAAAGTGAATATTTAAAAATGTATTCATATTTATATTTACTTTATATTAAGGCATAAAGAGTTAAGAAAATGACATTTTCAAATTACCATTTTAACAGCAGCATGTAATATTTATAAATAAATCCAATGAAGACTTTGAAGCCTTATCTTGAGAAACTAAGTCTGAAATAAAAAAAAAAAAATACCACATTCATGAACTGAAGAAGTCACTTATTTACAGGCCCCAATACTCTGAAAATCTCTCTATAGAGTCAATACGGTCCCATAGGATATTTTTTGAGCATGAAAATGACAACACAATTCTAAAATACAATAGTTACGAAGATGCCAAGGTCAAGTAAGCCAGGCAATTTGAAGAACAGCAAGATGGAGAACTTTAGTCTGACGAACATCAAGAATTATTAAAGCCTAAGTTAATTCAGGCTAAGTTATTCCAGCAGGTGTACAAGGCCAGACGAATCGACCAGTGTGACTGAGGAAATGAAGGAAGAGATTTGCAGCAGCGTACAATCATCTTATCACAACAACGGTGGCTCTGAAGGGCACGGGAGAAAGGAGGGTTGCTTAATCAATGGTCCTGAATCAGAGTGACGCCTCTATGGAGGGAAGGAAATTAAATCTGGCCTCCCTACTCCACAGGTATAAATCTGAAAGGTGAGGCAAGGTGGCAGAGTATCTTTATGCCCATAGGACAAGGAAACATTTTTAAACACAGTAGATAAAAGCAGTAACCTACACAC
Organism: Galago senegalensis; assembly: GCA_963575145.1. NCBI lineage: Eukaryota > Metazoa > Chordata > Mammalia > Primates > Galagidae > Galago > Galago senegalensis. The sequence continues at coordinate 17,563 of CAUYTI010022234.1, forward strand.
AAAGATTAATAAAGGGGACTACATTTAACGTTGGGGTTTTTGTTCAACAATGCATTACCAAAAGAATGAAAATGTAAGCTGTGCAGTAGAGATGATGTTTGTAACCCATTTCTATTACTCTCCTGAAAGTTCTTCTAACTGATTACCATGGACCTGATGAATTAAAACAATGACAGCAAAATACATTTCCTCACAGATCTAGATGCCAGAAATCTGAAATCAGCATCACTGGGCAGAAATCAAAGTGTCAGCAGGCCCCAGGGGGGAATTTGTTCTTTGCCTCCTCCAGCTTCTGGCGGCTACGTCAACCGAGGCTCCAACTCCTTATCACCGGATCTCTTACTTTTGTGCCAAATCTCCCTCTGTTTTTCTCTTCAAATGATGCATGTGATTGCATTTACAGCCCACCAGATAATCTAGGATAATCTTTCCATTTAGAGATCTTTAATTTAACCATAAAAATTACCTGCAAGATCTTTACTATATAAAGTAACATTTATAGGTTCCAGAGATTAGAATTTGATATATTTAATTTAATCACACACAAAAAATCAGCTCCAAAATCTTTACCATATAAAGTAAATATAATAAAAATCCCAGGGATTGGGACTTATTATTTTGGGAGTTCACTGATATATTTAAAGGGACCTGATATATCTAAGGGGACATCATTCAGCCTGGTACTAATAAAGAGCTTGAATTTAAACTATTAGAACTCCTACTAATCAACAGAGAAAAGGCAATCCAATAAACAAATATCAATCACTTAAATACAGACTCTCAAAAGGGGATATCTAAATGGTCGACAAACATGAGAAAAAAAATATTCAACCCCAATAGACACCAGGGAAATGCAAATTAATGCCTCCTTCAGGTACATCTGCAAGTTCCCTAGTATGGGGAAAGAAGAGCCTGATTATCTCAAGTTCAGGAGTGGACACTGAGCAACTCAGAGACTGACCACTCCTGGGGGAAGTATTGGCTATTAAACTTCTATGAAGTGCTGCTAATATTTTCTACTAAACAAGAAGCTAACAATAATGTAAGACCTAGAAATTCCACTGCTAGGTAGATTTTATATGAATGCATACAAAAGACATAAGAACGCTCATAGTAGCTTTGCTTATAACACCTGAAAGCCAAAGCCAGCCCAGAGCCTGCCACCAGCATGATGGAGAAACACGTGAGGGTGGACCCTACTTCTGACAGCTCCTGAGGAGCTTCCTGCCCATTTCCCTGGAATCCCTCTGCTTCATCTTCATTGTTGTACTTTCATTTTTCAACAGCCAACACCTGCATCCATCTCAAAAGGCTGTCTAAATTTTGGCAACCTAATTTCCCTTGGTCCCAGAGAGCCAGAAAAGCCTAGAAATTTGTGTACCTTATGGACAACCTTTAATCAAAGAGTGACAGTGCAAGAGTACAGTTTTCCTAGAGTCTCTACCCAATCCAGACTGCTCTGGGGTGCAGGTGGGCCCTGTCTGGAGCTCCTGTGAGGCTGGGCAAGGGCCTGCGGGGAACTTTGCTTTACACGGTATTGTTGTTGGACCTAGAACCTCCATGAACCTACTCCATTTAGTTCTACTACCATTTAGTTTTCTCCTAGAGTTTTATTAGAAATGATATGATCACTTTAATTCAAATCTTTATCTTAGGTTTGGCTTCTAGGAGACACAACCTGAGACATATTTGAATGTGAAAAATACTGAACAAAATAAGCCAAGCACAAAAGAATATATACCGTATATCTGCAAGTTCACTAGTATGGCCAAAGAAGAGCCTGACTATCTCAGGGTTTGTCTGTGTAATGGTAAGTGCCAAGAAAAACTAACCTATATTATAGAATGTGAAGTCAGGGTGTGGGTTGCTCTGGGGAGGAGGAATAATGCATCGAGGAAAGGGGTGAAAGGAGGGTTGCTGGGAGGCTGGGGCGTGCTGTTTCTGGACCTCAGTGACGGGCACGTGCTCACAGCATGGTGAGATCTTGACCTGTCAATGAGCCTCATGTATTCTTCTCTATGTAACAGAAAATTTAGGTAAAGATTTCTTAAATTAACAGCCACATATATTACTACCACAATGAAAGCTATGGCATAGTTGAAGTAATCCATGGGCATCTATTCTAATCTGGATTACAGATATAGGGTTTCAAATTAAATATATATATTATAATATATATAAATAATATATCCTAAAATGATATAGACAGAATCATTTTTATAGGTGACCAAGTATTTGGATCACACTTTAATTATAACTGAGATTTAAATCAAAATTGTCAGCTGGATGTACGTATAAACTGTGTCTCTGTCTTACTACTAAAAGGCCAATTTTAGGCAATGGTACAATTTAGGCATATTTACCTTGCTACCCCTCCATTTTGTCCAATTAAAGTTGGCATCAGCCTCAGAAGTTTTTTCTTAATAAAATGTCAATTTTGATTACACTAAGAATTATTACTGTGTCAGTGTAACAGAAATGAGAAATACATAGTAGATTTAGATTAAAAAATACCATAATAGAGAGCCGGGTACTAGAAATATTGGATATTTTCAGGAATTTTTAAAGCTGTCTGGTTCCTCTGGGGCAAAAACAATAAAGAAGCACCAAATATAATTTCCAATTATTGATTATTTTGGTTAACAAACTTACACTTCATCACCATTATCAAGATCATTCTTACCTTAGTCATCAACGTGTCATCATCGGTATACAGTAACGTGTACCTCATGTTAACGGTTCAGCTTTATGTCAACAGTTCTATGCTAAATAATACTCTTTATTTAAAAAGCATAGTAGATTTTGTCTATCAAGTTTTTTTTAGTTTAAAATGTTTGGAATTCTTTTCCCTTCTGGTAGATCTGGTTCTTGAAATTGTTCTTGATGTGCAGTTTTACAGAGACATGTTAAATAATATGTCGAAGATAAATCAGTAATTAGGTTGCAAGTGCAGTGGTTCATTTGTCAGTATAGAAATGTAAGCTGAATGCAAACCAGTCTGCTTTACAAGAATATAACATATTTCTTCTTAAAATTTTTAATAGTTAATAAAAACGATACAATTAAATCAGCATGCTGGCTTATCTTTATAGTTTTTCACTTCTCACTTTATAATTTGTCAATAAACTAAATCTACATAATTCATTTATATTTCAAGTTCTTATTTCAAACTGATAGCAATGAAATAAAACTACAGACAAATACAAGAGGGTATATACATTTGGAAACAATTTGAGGAAACAGTTCGTATATAAAGAAAAAAAAATTTTTTTTTGAGACAGAGACTTGGTAGAGTGCTGTGGCATCACAGCTCACAGCAACCTCCAGCTCCTGGGCTTAGGTGATGCTCTTGCCTCAGCCTCCCAAGTAGCTGGAACTATAGGCACCCATCACAATGCCTGGCTATTTTTTGGTTGCACTTGTAGTTGTTGTTTTATTTTTTTTTTGCAGTTTTTGGCCAGGGCTGAGTTTGAACCCACCACCTCCAGCATATGGGGCCAGCGCCCTACTCCTTGAGCCACAGGTGCCACCTGCATTTGTAGTTGTTTACCTGGCCCAGGCCAGGTTCGAACCCGCCAGCCTAGGTATATGTGGCTGGCACCATAACCACTATGCTACGTACGGGTGCTGAGCCTAAAGAAAAATATTTTATTATTGTTTATATTTTAAATATGATTTAAAATATGATATACTCCTATAGCTTATTTTTTCTAATATACAATTTGCAATATTATGTAATTTTACAAATGCATGATACATTATTCAAACCATGTAAAATGGTGCACAATGAAAAGTCTTTCTGCCACACCTATAGAATTATCTTTGAAAATAACGTTCAAAATAAAGCCTAGCGTTTTGAAGCGTTTATAATACACCTGCTACATCTGCATGTGAAATTGCTAAGTATTTTGCATAGTTGAATACCAGGACTCTACTTTTAATACTTGTGTCATTGTTAGCCCTTGTAACATTTGGAAAAACTTTAATTATGCGATTTACATGTGGAATAATGCCTTTATCAAGCTCATTACATTCATGGTAACAAGAGATGTATGAATAAGAATCATAAATCTTATATAATAGGAATCCACCTGTGGTTTTATGGTCTTGGAGCTCAGCCATAATTTTTCAACACCAGTGAAAGTGCACCTGTCTATCAGATAAGAAAACGCAATGGTCGTTAATTATATTCTTTCTTTCTTTTATATTATCTTATGGACTTGGAACCATTAGTGTTCTTCACAGGACAGGCTTTGTATTTGATGTTAGTCCTGTTGAAAGCTGCAGCCCATGTGTGAGTTGCTTGCACAATATCATGGTTTGTGTAGTAAAGACATCAGAAACAAAATGTGCTTTGGATTAGATGAGGCTCTGCTTGAACTATTCTGTGAGAAAGACAAAATCATAAAGTGCAAAAGAAAAGTAAGAAAACCAGAACCAAGATACACCAGGCAAATGCAAATTAAAACTATCCAGAGATATTCTAAGCCCAGTGACAACTGCCCACATCACAAAGTCTCAGAGCTGCAGATGCTGGCGCAGATGTGGAGAGAAGGAAACACGTTAATACTGCTGGTGGGACTGCAAACTAATACTGCTGGTGGGACTGCAAACTAGTACTGCTGGTGGGACTGCAAACTAGTACTGCTGGTGGGACTGCAAACTAGTACTGCTGGTGGGACTGCAAACTAATACAACATTTTTGGAAGGAAGGATAGAGAATCCTCAAAGACCTCAAATTAGACCTCTCATTTAATCCTGCAAAACCATTTTAGGGCATCTACCCAGAAGGAAAAAATAATTATTTTATTATAAGGACATGTGTGCACTAGACTGCTTATCACACTCAATGTACAATCACCAAAGTGTGGAAACAGCCTAAATGCCCACCAACCTAGGAATGGATTAACAGGCTGTGGTATATGTATACCATGGAATAGTACTCAGCCATTAAAAAAGATGGAGACTTTACATTTTTTGTATTAATCTGGACGGAGGTGAAACTCATTCTTCTTAGTAAAGTATCACAAGGATGGAGAAGCAAGAATCCAATGTACTCGGTTCTAATATGAAGTCAGTAGATGAGCTAGTACATCATGGTGTACAGGTATAATAATGGTGGGGGTAGGTGAACAAGGGAGTGGGGGGGGAAGGGACAGGGATGGGGGTTACGGTGTATGGCACACCTCTTGGGGGCAGGACACAATTATAAGAGGGACTTTACCTAACAAATGCAATCATTGTAACCTAATTCTTTGTACTCTCAATGAATCCTAAACAATAAAATAAAATAAAATAAACTCTAAAAAGAAAAGGTTATTCTCTTCACTATCCATGGCTTCCCACTAGATCTTTAGGGAAGAGAAAGTCAAAATTGTTTTCAGAACTCTCCCACATAACTCCATTACGCTGTCACACACCACATAACAACACTGCAGTCAGTGACCAACTGCATATATTACAGTGGCCTTGGAAGATTCTGATGGTCTTAAAAATTTGCTCTCACCCAGTGACACTGTAGCTGTATTAATGTCGTAGCACAACACATTAGTCATAAAAATATAACACTTACAACTATGAACGGTATATAATCCTTGATAATGATAAGAAACAATTATGTTACTGGTTTATGTACTTATTATTATGTGCCACATAAAGATGTTTTGGTCATTAATAAACTGCATTATGAAGGTGGCCCCACAAGATTATAATACTGGCTTTTTATTGTACCTTTTCTATGTTTAAATAGGATTAGATACACAAATACTTTTCCATGTGTTACAACAGGTAGCACTATTCAGCAGAGGAACATGCTGTAGTTTTGCTGCCTACGAGCAGCAGGTTGACATCCAGCCTCGGTGTATAGTGGGCGGTGCCATCTAGGTTTGTGTACGTACACTCTGGCATTCACACCACAGTAACACGCAAATGATACATTTCTCTGAACCCAGCCCCATCGTTAAGAGACACATGATGGAGTATAACTAAACTCTCATAAGACAAAACATGGGCTAACTGAACTACAATGATTGGGAGTATCTGTTCACTAAGACACCGTTAAGAAAACGTAAATGCAAGCTATAGAGAAATAACACTTGCAGTGCATATACCTACCAGAGGGCTTCAAGACACGCTGCATAAAGAACATCGCAAATCACAGAGCAAAAGACAATACAATAGAAGTTTGGGCCATCACTTAAACACCCTTCACAGAAGAGATATCCAAATGGCTTACAAACACATAAAAAACTCCCATCCTTTTAGAAATCAGGGGATGCACGTTAACACCACAACATGAACCTATACAAACTTGCCAGAGTGACTGGGAAACAGACCAACGATCCCAGTCTCCCACATTCCTAATAGGCGTATGAACTGTTAAATTGTGGAGAACTGTTAGTATTTCTTACTAAATAAGAAGCTAATAACAATTTACATCCCAGCAGTTCTATTGCCGGTTGTATGTCCAATGTTAATGTCTGAACAAGTCGACCCTAATGTTCACAGTAGCATCACTCCTGAAAGCCAAAAATGGAAACAACTCACATGCCTGGTCTCTGTATTTGTCTATCTCTTCTTCACTTTAAACGTTCTCTTTCAAAGCACTTCCTATTTTAAAATCATATTTTATAAGAAAGATACTATCTTTTGTAGGCATCACACCCAACTCTCTCAAATTAAGGGTCTCCCCTCTCCGTGTAAATCAGCAATGATTTTAAGGAGGTAAAAGTCGTGCCAGAGTGGAGTATGAATCTGCCACGTAACGCACAGAAGCAAAATCAGCACTGATTGGCAAACAGCTGCCTGTCGCTTGGAAGACAAAGTCCAGGGCTGGAGACTGGAAAGCTGGAGAGTGTTACAACAAAGAGTTCATCGAGGGATGTGAAGAAAAACAAGAGAAAGAACAGGAGGGTTGGGGGCTTTTTCTTAGAAATCCAAATGAGCATCCAGTTCAATGCCAGCAATCTCATTCAATGTGATAAATCTTTATTATTCCATCAGTGTGATAAATGCAGACTGCTAGCTGCTGAGTACTGGAGGACAGCTCCCTGAGCCCCTGACAACCCCACCGTGCACACCACGGAGAAGGGAAGGCAGACCACGGTGTCTGCTTAAATGCGAACAGTCTCAGCACCTTCTTTTCATTATTTTAAGTGGCAGCTCCTCGTCAGAGTAATTTGATTAGTAGTGAAGTCACAGACTGTTTAGAGCTGTTGCCTTGGTAATGTATGTCTGAAAACTGCTTCAGGGAAATATACTGCAAGTCTGGGATATTGTCCATAGATATAGTGACATCACAACCCCTGACGCGGAAACAGACAGTGAACTCATCTATAAGCTGGCTGGCTTCTAAACGCAGGGGTGCCATCGATTTACTCATTGATCAAACTGGTTGAGGCTTTCTAGTGCCATATGCACCATCCCCAGTGCCCCCAATAAAGCTTGCATCCAGGAATATTTCCCTTTTTTGTGCAAGTATTTAGGCCTTTCCCCTTCATTCTGTAAAATTTGTTTAGGAACCTTAACTATAATGACAGCCTCGCAATTTATTAGTCTTAATGATGCTTTGTAATTACAAAGCAGTAACAGTGAGAATACCAAATACGTCTGAATTCCCTACAATTATATAATCTAGAAATATACTCTCAGGGTCAGTTTAATTTGCTAATTTAAGAAGAGTCTACTGCTTTAGCAGAGACACTAGAAATATTTGATTTTTATTTCATTTTATAATTTCTAAATGTTTTTATTTGAAGCTTGTACCTGATTAATCTGCACAATAACATTATTCACAGATAAAAAAATTCCTGTCCATAAATGGGTCTAGCCATAAAAATGGTCCATCCTAAATAACCCAGCTAGATCCCAAAATTCTAGTCAAAATTCTATTTTCTACACTCAAAATTTTTATTTTACACTTAATAGTAACATTCTTAACGTTCCAGGTTAATCAATCTACCTCCTATGCCCATCATAGACTTTAGTTACTGGCTTTGCTATATCGATATTGTTGTGCCTTTTTGCTTATGACAAAATTTTAACAAATTTTATAAAAATAAAATAATTACCAAAGTAGTATTTACATTTACTAAAAGCCTGAAGAGACTTAGAAGTTTATTTGTAAACTTCTTAGCAATATTCTTTGTGTATGTTGCATTTTAAAGCTCCTTCCATACCTAAGATTTTCTGATACTTTGCGTTGTAAAAGCTTAAACAGCATTTTGGCCATAATTTGTGTGTATAAGCAATTTCTAAATATTGTTGAATAAAATGAATTTTTATTCTTATTGTATGCAGTAATTAGTTATCCACCCCCCAGGATAAATATTTATTCCCATTTGAATTTACAAATAATCATCCTTATCTTTATATTCATCTCATTAAAAAATAACATTAGGTTGGGGCGGTGCCTTTGGCTCAAGGAGTAGGGCGCCGGCCCCATATACCGGGGTGACATGTTCAAGCTGGCCCCAGCCAAAACTACAAAAAAACAAAACAAAACAAATCAGGCTTAAAGTAAAATGAAATAAGTCTTCCTTATATTTAGATATGTTAATGAACATAGGAAACCTGCTTCAGTGAAAAATATTACCCAGTAAATGAGACTATTTGAGTTCTTTTTGAGGTCATTATAATTCTACTATAATACTGGAGAACAAATGAATCAAACTGGTAAATAAAGACAGATAATCCAGCTCCCCCGGGCAAAAGTTCTCAATTCCCTTTGTGTTACAGATCATACAATTCTACCTACAATTTCCACAGCTCCTCCGACCTTCCCAGCAGTGCTCCCTCTCTCTTTTCTATCCTTTTCTGCTTCTACATTTTGTGGACTTAAAACCATCACCCACCTGTTTCAGATAAACTTAAAAATGTCTCATAAATAGAGATTCTTCCAAAAGAAAATTAAATAGAAAGAAGAAAAGAGGACAGAGAACATTAAATTTCCCGTTGGCTCCCCACCTAATTCTTGGGCTCAGAGTCCAATTTCCATAGAACTTATTCTGACTTCTTTGGAGCTATGAATACAAGGGCAGGTCCTCAGGGTCTTGATGGCTCCGTCTTACCTAGATTACCACGTTCTGAAGACCATTCTCTAGTTTCTCATTTGTTGTTCTAATTATGGTAGATTTTGTGTACACTAGGTCTGAAATGGCTTGGTCAGGTTACTCTTAACAGCCTAGGTGAAAAATGCATTATGAGTAAGATGACATACTGTCTCTTACTGTTTTCAATATCTGCTTGAAGAGAAGTCTATGAAAACAGTTATTTGTTCCAATACAGAGTATTGTCATGATGGCATTAATTGTCATTTGGTCATGAATGCAATCTCTGCCATCCATGGCTCAAGGGTGATCAGCCAGCAAGGAGTCATTTCTACTCCTGAACAAACTCATGTTAACCTGAGCAATGTCAACTGGGACAAACAACAAAATAGGAGAAAGTGCTCTAAAAGCTGAACAATTGTTTACTCAAGAGAAGACTCCATGGTGTTTCCTTCTAATGAGAACATATGCAAAACGTCCCGTCTCTTAAGATAGTACATATTCCCAAATTGAGTATGTTCACAGCTTACATGGACTCACTTCCCAAAACGCTAATTTTTAATAGATTTTCAGTAAGGCCTACTCAATGTACTAATTTTTTATAGAGTTTCTAATTACATTTAAAAGCTACTACTTACTAAGAGCTAACTACACCAAGACACTACATCAGAAACTCAGCATGCTTCATTTTTAAGGCACCCTCTAACATGGAAGACGGCTCTTTACTTATAGATAAGCTATTCTAGGAGATTGATTTATTTGTCCAAGTCCCAAAATTTAATAAGTGATTGAACCAAGGTTCAATCCCCATGAAGGTCCCATTCTTCACCCTCAGGTAAGCCCCAGGTCCCAAACTTGCGCCTTGAGGTCTTTATATCATGATCATCTCAACCCAGAAGGGATTCATAGAAGGAAGATGGGAAGACATTGCAGCGGAATTGGAATCTCTTGGGAGATTTCTTATCTCTAGAAACATATCAGACAAATCAAAACACCTCAAACGAATCCCAGTGGAGGGGTCCTCTGAGCAGCATTCCTGACTGGGACCCCTCAAAACTATCCAGGTAATCAAAATGAAGGGGAGTTTGAGAAAACAGGACAGCCGAGAGGAGTCTCAATGGAACAATGTACCCTGCAGGAGAAAAAGGGCCTGCGGTAAAAGTTTAGGACATCTGAACGAAGTATACGCTTCAGTTAATAATCATGAGGCAAACTAGATCATTAATTCTAACAAATGCATTATCCGAATGTATAAACTCAGTGTGTGGCATATGGAGACTATATTATCTTAACAAATTTCCTACAAATCTAAAACTATCCTAAAATTTAAAAAGCCTATTTAACAATTTAAAAAAATTTGCCCTCAATGACACTTAAACAATAAAAAAATAATAAAATAAAAAAAAAGCTACTTTGCCTTCTCAAAGTGAATTCTCTAAGCCTTGGTAAAGATCGATCAGAAACACAGTGAATTCTCTAAGTTTTGGTGAAGACTGATCAGGAATGCATGCAATTTGGAGCATCACCCCCAAAAGCAATGCCCTGACCTACGACATAAGGTCTGGTTCAGTTTAGTAACACTGGTTTTATATAATTCACACCATTAGTTTCCTTACTTTTCATCAAGGCCTGGTTTTTCACAAGCTCCTTCTCTAGTTTGAGTTTGTTTCCTCATGTGTAAAGTGAAGATAACGATCCGTCACTCATGAAGTTAGGATGCAATCAGATAGTGACATCAAGTCTCAGGAAATCGTCCTCGTGTATCTGAGCTCTCAAAACACATTGCTGTCCTGTCAAACACCACCGCCTTTTAGTGTGGGGCACTGTTCTATTATTACCCTGTGTGTAATTTTCTGAAAACTTTCAGAGGCCTTGCAGAGCACGTTTGATGTGTTTGAAATCTCACTGCAAGATGGGCTGACGTAGCATATGGATGAATCATCGAACGTGAGTATTGATGAGTTACAGCAAAGTGCTGGGGCCAGCATTTCTGAAGACTGACTGTCTCTCACACAAGACGGCCAGCCTCCCTCCCCACCCAGGACAGCAGCAATTTGCATTTAAAAAACTGAAATGATGTGCATCTGAGAGGGTTTGGATTCTTTGCAGTCACAGAATTCACATTATCAAGCTGAGGAGAATTTTGAAGCTTAGTGTTACTATAAAAGGCAGTCAACTGATCTTACCAAACTCGTGTACTTACTGTCAAGAATATAAGTGACATGTGAAGAACAATCTGTATGCTGAAAAGATCCGATGTGTTAATAGGCATTAACACGATAGACAACCTTTAATAGAAAAGGAATAAAATCATGAAGGTGAAGGAGTGACGGCGGTGTTCATTTGCGGAGAATCAGACGCCTTTTTACATGCAGAAATTCCAGGCTGATCTGCGTTAGTAAAATAAGCACAGGAAGGTTTTCGAAAGACAGGATGAGCATCTTTCTATTGATTACCCACCACCCTTGCTGCCAGCTCTCCGGGTGAGCCCTACACACAAGTCTGAGCTGGCTGGGTGGGGCTGGAGCACAGCTGCAAACCAGGTACAGAGCCCAGCAGGGCTCACACCAGGACCTGAGACGAAGGTGCCCGCCTGTCTTTGGAGTCTTCCTGAGGGCGGCAGGAAACAGAAAGACGGCAACAGCACATCTGTCCAGGTCGCTATATTGCTGTCTTTAAAATGAGACAAGTTTCTGTTGTGAAGAATCTGTCCTTGCATTTTCCTATCAGTTTATTTATGTAAGAGGATATTGTGAATATCTAATCCTTTTATAACAAATTACATAGGGAGCCTATAATTCCAGCACTTAGGAAGCCAAGGTGGGTGGATTGCCTGAACTCAAGGTTTGAGACCAGCCTGAGGCACAGTGAGGCTCCCGTCTCTAAAAGTAGCCAAGCATTGGGGTGGGGGGGTCACCTGTAGCCCCAGCTACTCAGGAAGCTGAGGCAAGAGGATTGTTTGAGCTGGAGGGTCTGAGGTTGCTGTGAGCTATGATGCCACAGCACTCTACCAGGGGCAACAAAGTGAAATTCTGTCTTAAAAAAATAAATAAAATAAAAAGGGAGAGAAGTAAATGAAATAATCTAATCTTTAGTTTACAGCAAAATACAAAGATGCTGTCCTTGTGGAAAACTCACATCTGTAAGAAGTTGCAAACACATTACACTAATCTCCCAAAGAACAGCCTGGGTCCATATTTACAATCTGGCAACAATCATATTTACGCTAAATGATGAAAAAGACCATCTGGGCTACCCATGTAGGCATGAAAGACCTTTAGATACATTGGCTTTTATGCCTTCCGACAGGTGGCAAATTAAGTCATATTTTATAGATTTTAATTCTCCTCATTCTCAAATACTACTAAAGGGCTAACTGGTACTTTCTGTTCAAGATTCTCTACTTAGAGTAAGCAAGAAACTCATCTTTGAAAACTAGGTCAAGTCAGTATATATTGTGGACTTAAGATTCCATTTAATATAGTTTTATATTATGTTTACAGCCACATATGCACATGCATTGATCACCACCAGCAAATGCATTTTCTGACTTACCAGAGAGCAAAGCTAACCGCAAGATTGGGTAATGTGTGTAATGGATGTATGTATATAAATAGAAAATAGCACATATAAACATAAATTTATCTAAACAATAAAACTGGTTTATGATGCTTAAAACTTCCCTTCCTCTTATTTTTTGTTATCATCTAGCAACAAGTTATAGATAGCTCTGCTTTAAAAGGTGGGGAGCTTTTAGTCATTTTTCTATAAATATGTTTTCTGAATCTTCCTGTGCTAGTCTGAGATTGTTACTCTAGCATCTATGGGCCAAGTTACGGGGTTAGTGGGACAAAGCCAAGTAAGCATATACTAAGAGTGAGCGTTCCCGTGAGCTGAAGCCTCAGTTGCATTACCCGAGAAGTCGAGTATATTCACGAATTTAAATCCATAGTTAACAGTAATGTTTAACTTTAAAAAATGAAGCCTTGGGTAAAGAAGTCAGATTTCCTCTATTGGGAAGAGAAGAAAACCGTTTTTCTATCTGGAACTAAGCTTTCAAAAATGAATGCTTACTATTTCCCCGTGTGTTTTTAATAAAAAATCTGACAAAATGGAAGTGAGCCGTTTGGTTTAGTTTATGGGCAACACGTCATCTTAAATACAACTCAAACTGTGTCTTATCTGAGAACTTTTCTGGCTACCTAAACTTACAGAAGAAAATTGAGGAATTAAATCCAGTTCCTTCCTAGGAAGAAACACACTCCTGCTTGCTATTAACTAATTACTTGCCAATCTGCCTCAAAATAATCTAACACTTTGACAAGCATTGAAAAAATAATACTTGAAAAACGAGTTTGAACCTTTCTATACATTCTTAAATAACTTAAATGCTTCGTGTATGTACGTATATATACACATATACCTTTTGTATGTATACACACTATATATATATACCTTTTGATGGCATATAAGATAAATGTTAAATTTAACAAAAAGCTACATAATTAGGTTGAGTCAAAACCAAAAAAGTAGTTAAGGAAATGAAGTCAAATAATAGATACTTAGCAGGAGAAATATTTTCCCATAATATCTCATTTTTTCATAAATAGCACTGTGCACATATACCTGCGAACCACTTTTCCTCACGTGACGGTGGAAATGATGCAGTGAGTTGCATTTCCTGTAAAGTCTAACGTTACTTCTGAGATGATTTTTTGAGCTGTCCAATGTAAGACTTCGAGGCTGTCTTAATGTCAAAATGTCAAATTGAATGAAGAACATTGCACGTTTGAGCTTTTGTGCCTTCTGAGGACATCCAGAGCTCATCTTCTACATCTCACTCATTTCCAAAGTCAGATAATCTTTAAAACTATTTCCTTGTAGGACAGAATGTGGCTTATGATCATCGTATTCTCCTAACGCGTCTCCACCCCTCACCTCGCACAATAGCTGCTGCATCCCCTGACCCCTCAGTTTTCGGCACAGCATTTATTCTGTCACAGCCTGACATTGTTCTTTGGTCTGTCTGTTATCAGTCAGTGATAGATTCTTTGTGGTCTATCTCCACGACCAGCACGTAACCTCCATGAGAGCACGAGATGCGCTTTATATAACAGTATCAACATTCTGCTATAGCCTAGTACCAGAATAATGCTTGTCACTTATTAGAAACTCAATCGTTGTTTGTTGAATCAATAAGTAAATGCGTAAATAAATGTAATGCCTTTCATTAGGGAATGTCTTACACTCTCTAGAACAGTGGTTCTCAACCTTCCTTATGCCGCAATGTATTTTCATTGAAGGGGTTGTGACCCACAGGTTGAGAACCACTAGAAGAATGCCATCCAGATCCTTCTTATTTTATTCTTTGCTCAGTGTGCTACGTTACACAGAGACAGCATTAGGTATTCATTAAAATCGGCATCCATTCCTGGAGAAAGTTAGTAGTTCATTGGAAGTTTATTTGCATGTCTTTATAAGATTTAAGGTACACCCAATACGCATTCATTGATTTTTGGCCTGGTGGATAAACTCAGACATCAAAATTATTAATATTATATGCAGAATTTATCATATCATTTCAAAATTATAGGCAAGTATCGATAGTTACATTATCCATGTGGACACCATTACGCTGACTCAGCAATGCATGTGTATAATCCTGGGAATCTGGGTGAGAATCCATCTCCAGCTCGTTAATGGGGCTTATTATGACTCATCAACAGTTAGAAAATGGTGCCAAATTTATTCACAGCTCTTGGCAGACGGTGAAAATTTCTGTTGAAGTTCCTCTTTTTTGGCTCCTTACCTGAGGATCACGTGTTGAGGGGCTGTTGTATAACAGACTCTTTTCTAGCACGAGGAATGCAGAGAAGGAGATTGATGTCCGCAGGGACACAGAGAAGAATGGAGAGGACAACAGCGCACTGTGTGAAGTACTCAGCGCAGGGACCAAGGACCTCAGAAAGGGTGTCAAGGAAGATGGCCCCGGAGGAGCAGAACTGACCCTGAACTACAAGAGGAAGGTAAGGGTCTTTGGGGACAACTGTTTCTCTGCTTCTAAGTTGAATGGGAACAGGAAGCATTAAAAATTATAGTGTTTAAAAGAATTTCTCTCTTATTGCTGTTTTTTTTTTCTAAATGGATGAAAAACTCACATATACTTTTTGATTTTCAGTCAAGAATGAAGATGGTTTCTTAATTATGAAAACCCTGAGAAACCAAAATCAATGTGCATTGGAAGAATAGTCCTCTATGCATTTGGAAAGAGCGGGTCGAAACTCATCACTCAAGGTGTGTGATTTTTAAATCAAACTCCCCGAGTATCTGTGGCGTTTCTCCAAGTAAAGAGCAAGATTTATGAGGGAAAACCTTGAAACTGAATCATTTCCTTTGAATACTCCACCCTTTCTGGAAGATTTCCAATCAGATTTCTTACCCCTGCTTAGAGCATCGACACTGAAAACACACAACATTTTTGTTTTATGTGGGGAAACCTTTGCATGGCATTTCTAAGGAGAACTAGCCTGTAATAGGGACAAAAGTTTATTCAGGCTTTTAGTAACAAGGCAGTTAAGGATTACATCTTATAACAAATACAGGACAAACAATGAAAATCTGGGGGTAGCTTGACAGCTCCAGTCTGGATGAAGGGCATACTTACTCCTACAACTTTGACTTAATCTGCACAAAAACAAAGTATGTAAACCAAACACGTGTACTCTCTAACATTCTGAAATTAAAAAATAAACTGTCTCCCTTTCTCTTTGCCTTCTCTCTGCTCCCTCTCTCTGCCTTCTCTCTGCTCCCTATCTCTCTGCCATCTCTCTGCTCCCTGTCTCTCTGCTCCCTGTCTCTCTGCCTTCTCTCTGCTCCCTGTCTCTCTGCCTTCTCTCTGATCCCTTTCTCTCTGCCTTCTCTCTGATCCCTTTCTCTCTGCCTTCTCTCTGATCCCTCTCTCTGCCTTCTCTCTGATCCCTGTCTCTCTGCCTTCTCTCTGATCCCTCTCTCTGCCTTCTCTCTGATCCCTGTCTCTCTGCCTTCTCTCTGATCCCTTCCTCTCTGATCCCTGTCTCTCTGCCTTCTCTCTGATCCCTTTCTCTCTGATCCCTGTCTCTCTGCCTTCTCTCTGATCCCTTTCTCTCTGATCCCTGTCTCTCTGCCTTCTCTCTGCTCCCTGTCTCTCTGCCTTCTCTCTGATCCCTGTCTCTCTGCTCCCTGTCTCTCTGCCTTCTCTCTGATCCCTGTCTCTCTGATCCCTTCCTCTCTACCTTCTCTCTGATCCCTGTCTCTCTGCCTTCTCTCTGATCCCTGTCTCTCTGATCCCTTCCTCTCTGCCTTCTCTCTGCTCCCTTCCTCTCTGCCTTCTCTCTGATCCCTTCCTCTCTGCCTTCTCTCTGATCCCTGTCTCTCTGCCTTCTCTCTGATCCCTTCCTCTCTGCCTTCTCTCTGATCCCTTCCCTCAGCCTCTCCTCATTTGCCCTCAGGGCTCTACTCCCCTCCCCCTCCTCTGATACATGTACCTCGCTCTTTCCTTTTTTTTCTTTTCCAACTATAATATCCCTTCTTTTCCTAAAAGTCATAAAAATTTTCTGATAATTGAGAAAGGACATTAAGGGGAGTTAGGAGGAAAATTTGGCCTGCTGAACCAGAAAGCCTGGAAGGCCCATAAGAGAGTGGGCGTGGAGTAAACTGGGTACCAAGGACCAATGGAAAGAGACTGCCAGTGACCAACAGGAAAGGGCAATCCTGCCTGGAGGTGCAGAGAGGCCCAATTTCAAGTGGAGAGAGTATTGATACCCCTGCAGGCCTTGGTGATGGTCTCTCCCTCAGGAGAGGGACCCACTTCCAATTCTCTTTGGAAGTGCTCTAAACTTTCTCTCTGTTCTTCCTAAATAAAATATCTCTTTGTTACCCTGAAGCCTGTGCAGGTGACTTTTCCTTCCTATTCACTTTTCCTCGCCACTCCGGTTTTAGTTCCAGTGTCCATCCTTTTCACTTTTGAGTACTGTTGTGCCTCAGTGGAACTTTCTAGCTTAGAAATGGAACAAGGTCAACTGGGTTTGGGGAATGGGGACCCCGATCTCCAACAAGAATGGCCAAAAAATAAATGCTCAAAATATGGCAAAATTAAAAACAAAATGATAAACTATCAAAATAAATCATCAAGGGGTCATAGTGGGGGTTGATGAGAAATTTTAAAAATCAAGTATTTTCTACAATTCATTACCAAGGAAGTGAACGGATAATAATCATGACATTAGGAGAAAAAGCACAGGTAGCTGATGAAAATCAACTTGGCCAAAGGCTTCCATGGTTTTTCAGGCTTCTACAGTTTTCCAAGTTCATTGAATTGAACTTAAAAATATAAGGTTGCTCACTATGTGATTGTGGGAAATCAAAGAACTTTTATTTTTCTCATCCTTGGCAAATTGAGTTTGTCCTGGTGGTGCTAACCGAGGGGTGCAGCAGATGGAGTCCACGGGAAACAGCCGTGATAAGGGAATTAAGTGAAAACAAAGGCATGATGGGAACAACTGTACCTGCACCCAGTAAAGCTTGGCAATGGCCAGTGGCCCAGTAGAACCCAGGATGCTCCCATGCTTGCAATCCCAAAGTTTCTTTGCAAGCCATTACTGTGCATTTCCACATGCAGGCCTCTCTTTTTATTGACACTGGTGGTTTCTGAGAAAAAAAAAAAAAATTGCCAGAGGGCATTTTTAAAATGGAGAAGATTTGCCAATTGATTTTATTGTGCCTGTTTTTGTTTGAGTTAACATTTATTTTAGGGACATAGTGGAATCACCTTATGCCAGTTTCAGTATATGAGCTGATTTGGTGTGTTAAAAGTTTTCATCTCAAGCCAAATATTCACTAATCGACCAAAAGGATTTTCTGTGTATTTTCTAATAGGAAAAGTAGGTGTCATCTTCAAAAGCATGCTAAAGAGAATACAGAAGGCAGAATCAGGTTTTGTGTTTGTGAGTCACTGTAGATCTGAAATAATTACAATGTCATAAAAAGGAGCTCACAAAATAGCAGGAGAATTGCAGAGAGGTACTTAACATGACCACCATTACCACAGCCTAGATTCTTCCCAGAGGAAAACCTTGGAGAACAAGTAGACCCAGAAGGCAGGCTGGGACGGAGAAAGGCGTGTGTGAAGGACAAAGACAAAATAACACCATGCCTGTGGAATTTCTCGTGGTCCAGTATTTTAGCAGTATAGTGAAGCCCACAGCAGCCAATGCAGACGCAAGGAGCCTCAATGGTTGTGAAACAATGTATCAGTTATCTATTGCCCCAAATTACCTCAAAATTTGGCAATTTAGAGCAACAAACATCTGTTATCTCGCAATTTCTGTGAGTCAAAAATCTGGGCCCTGCTTAACAGGCTGCCTCTGACTCAGGGTCTCCTATGAGGTTGCAGTGGAGCCCTTGGCCAAGGCTGCAGTCATCTCCAGGCGTGACTGGAAGGGAAGGCCCCGCTGCTGAGTTCACCAAAGTCGTCCTGTGTTTTGAAGGACTCTCTTCACATTTCTCTACCAATTGAGCTGGTAGCTACTGTCCCCAGCAGCCACCAGGGGCCCAAACAGAAGAGTACCCAGGAGGGATCCACCAGCGTGGGTCTCCTCCGGAGGCCTTTCCTCCAGGGACAGAATTGCAGGCATGGCCTGAAGGACAAAAATGCAACCTTATAGTTTAAGCGTTTTTGGTATTTAGAGACCCTGGGGGATATGCTACGTGCCTAAAGGCATTCCTTTACCACATGCAAACACAGAGGCCAAGGAGCACAGCCCGGGGAATAAGGAAAGGCTCAGCCCTGGGCCAGCACCTCTAGGGTCCTATGGATTTACAGCAAGCAGGAAGGAATGATGTGACTGAGGAGTGGACACTTCAAGTTTCTAGGCAAATGTCTAAAGCAGGGATCCTCAAACTTCTTAAACAGGGGGCCAGTTCACTGTCCCTCAGACCATTGGAGGGCCGGACTGCGTGCCCTGGGATGAGCTGGCTGCTAAGCTGGACAGGCAGCGGCAACAAAAACACCCAGCGGGCCGGATAAATGTCCTAGGCGGGCTGCATGTGGCCCGTGGGCCATAGTTTGAGGACGCCTGCTCTAAGTCATCCTTTTAAAGGTCATTTCCAGGGAGTCCAGCCCACTAGGCAAGAGATATGCCTGGTACCTTTTTATTTTTCAGATTAATATTAAGGTACAAACGTTTAGTTTACATTATTGTCATTTCTAAGGTAAAGGTCAAGTTGTAGTTGAGCCCTTCACCCAGGGGGCCTTCTGAACACGCTCACATTGTGCACATCCGGTGAGATCCTCTCGCCCTCCACCACTTCCCTCTCCCTTCTTTTTTTTTTTTTTTCATACGGGCATGTAGCTATTTATATCTTAGTTTCATATTAGTATTTCGTACATTGGATACTTGTTTTTCCTTTCTTGTGATATTTTACTAGGAAGAATATATTTCAGTTCCATCCAGGTGAACACAAAAGACATAAAATCTGCATTTTTTCTTATGGTTGACTAGTACTCCATGGTATTCAGGAACCCCAGTTTGTTAATCCATTCATGGGTTGATGGGCACTTGGGTTGCTTCCATGTCTTGGCAACTATGAATTGAACTGCAATAAACTTTCTGGTACAAACGTTCTTTTGGTAAGCCACAAGGACATTTGCACTAGAAAGTTTATTGCCTGTAAATGTATCTGGCCAGAGACATACAGATAGCATACAGTATTAGAAACTGTGTCCAGGTGACTGAGCCCTCCTTCTAGTATGAGAAAGTTAAACTTAAATTTAAAAAATGAATACTGAAGCGACATAAGATTAGAAGCACTCACCACAACCTGAAGGTTGGTCACAATGAGAAGAAACATCTAGGAGAATGACCAGCGTCATTTTATCACCCACTCTTGACAGTGACCTACCATTATTTCTGCTGAGTGCAATTTGTTAGAAGTGAGTCATGAAGAACAACCTGCCGGAGGTGAAGAGATCACAGTAGTGCAAGAATTCTAGGAGGACCCCTGGAGCCAGCTCAGGGGCTGCCTCCCACAAACACCTGGGAATCTACTGTGAGGGGGGTGGACGCGCTGGTGAGGCTGAGGAATCACCAACCCAAACCATTCAGCTGACAATAGTGCAAATCAAAGCTTTCACATAGACCCTCGGATATTCTTCTGCCTAGAGGAACAAACTAGTTCCTCAGTTCTGTGGATGGCTACAAAGTCTCTGGAGGCTTTGTGACAGCACCCAGAGCAACAGGCATTCACCCAGGATGGAGAGGCACGATGCATCTGCATCACATTTTATTTATTTTCATAAACCACCTCGCAAGGAATAAGGGGATTCAGTCAATAATAGCAACCTCCAATCTTCTCTCCCCCTACTGAATCTGTCTTGGTTAATCACACTCTCTTTACCTCACCACAGAAGAAACAAAAGGACCTCTTTCTATTATTTGCAGGTTGTGGGGCCCATTCAGGTATTGCATCTTTTAAAAACCAAACTAACACGTTCCTTTTGGAAAGACATCTGGAGAACACTTAAAAAACTAAAAATAGACCTGCCATTTGATCCTGCAATTTCCTTAATTTTAGTAGGAGAATTTTATGATACTTTTTCCAGCAACTACATCTGGTGTCAGAAGATTAGATTTCCTCTTATCCAGCATTGCAAGAGAGTAAATATCAATTTCTGTGTCCAGAATATTGGGCCAAACATCAAGATATACATGTATAAGCTAGGGAATGAATTAGAGGACAGGCTTTCAAAAAGTTCTCCTCTCTCCTCTGTTTTACTCCAACTACATTTCCACTTTAATGGATACTAGCATCCCAACATCTGAGTCCTTCTGAGGTGCTGTTGTCTGAAAGGGTTTACATATTGGTTTGGCTTTCAGCTCTTTTATCCCTCCTAATTCAGTTACTGTGATTTCATGTTTTCTAGCTCCTGACTCCTGTTGACCTCTCTTTCTGCTGTTTTCTCCTCTCTCCTTTTACTTTGTAGTTTTTTGTCTTGCTAATTTGTTATCGTATTGTAGTAACTTTTCAGGATAACGTGGTGTTAAATAATTATGTTTAATCCTCACCCTTTGTAGAGTTTTAAAATATTTTTTTCTAAAAGTCCTAAGTAAAGTTGTAATACCATTTTCATTTCTATATCATTCGCTTGGGGGTCCTTTAATTGTCTCTGAAGCAATACTATACATACTTCATTTCTTAGACTTTAGTAACACGGTCCTATTTTAGATACAGACATTTATATTCTATTCTCCCTATTTAGTGAGGCAAATTAGGAAAATTGTCTAAGAATAAAAATTGTGTTCTTTATTTGTTGATACCGTAAACTCTAACACCAGACTTCTTAAATGCAAATCCTAGTCTTTAACAGGTTGTAATTGAAGAACATTGGCAAGTCACTTAATCACACTATGGGTTAGTATAAATTTAAATGAATTAATTCCATATATAGAAAAGCACATGCAAATTTCTTGGTGCAAACTATTTTAATAGCTATTAAGATAAAATCATAAAACATGATGCACCTATGCTATTTCCATGGAATATATATACATATATATATTCATATATTATATTCTGCAGAAACATATATATTTCCATTGAATGTGAAGCAATCAAAAGGAACAGACTCTTAGCGTTCATCACTAAGAAACATCAAGATCACCAGGTATACTCCAAGAAACCTTTGCCCATACATAGTAAAGAAAGAAAATTAAAGCAGTGACTAAAGTACATTGTTAAGTATATTTTGCAAAGGCCACCTTTTATTTGAGAAGAAGGGTTGTTTGCTAGCTCACTAGATGATAATGGTTTTACAAAATTTTAGGGCAAAGCTTAAAATATAGTGTCTCAAGTAATGAAAACATAGTCAAAACCTTTGTAAGAATTTTTTTTCAGAAATTGTTGTATTTAAAAATCTATTTAAAACAGTTTTATTGTTCAGTCCCTCTTGGAAGATACATTTCATTTTAGTGAGTTCTTTTTTAAAATCAGTTTCTCTGTTTATTTCTTAGACATAAAAATGTATGTCTTTAAATCTCTATTTTAAAAAGTTGTTTTTTAATTTTTTGAGTCCTTATTTATCCTTGTCATTTATAATAATTAACATTTGAGTTATTGTTATTTTTTATATTTCCTAACATTCTAAGATCCACATTCTTAATCTGTTCATTAAATTCACAAGGTAGATACTATTATGAAGTTCAGATAAGAAGATTGACAAAGTTAAAAAGATAGCTGAGATTGCTAATTTTCATAATGTAAAAATGATCATAAAAAATCAATAAAGAAACATTGAGCTTGAAAGAAATTTTAGACCAAATAGCCCTAACAGACATTTCTAAAACAATCTATTAGCATTCTATTAGCATCAATAGCAAAAGAATACTCATTCTTCTCAAGTTCATACAAAACTTTCTCCAAGGATAGATTATACATGTATGTACTTTAAGCTAAAGAAGTCTTAACAAATTGAAAAGGCTTGAACTCACGTTAAATATCGCTTTCATCACAATGATATAAAACCAAAACTTAGTAATAAAAGCCCCAAGTTAGAAAAAGAAAAACTAATCCCCAAGTTAGAAAAAGAAAAAAAAATAGAGAAGACCCAAATAAAATTCTATCAAATGAAGAATCATAAAAGATTTCTGTGAAGAATTACATGCCAACAAATTGGGTAACCTAGAACAAATGACTAAATTCATAAATGCACACATAACCTGTCAACAATGAATCTAGAAGAAGTAGAAAATCTCAACAGACCAATTATTAATAAAGAGATTTCATGTATAATAAAACATCTCCCATTAAAGAAAAGCCCAGGCCCTAAATGCTTCATAAAAGAGTTCAACTAAACATTTAAATAAGGGCTGATATTAGTTTTTCTCAAATTCTTTCTACAATTGAAGAGAAGGGAATACTCCTGAGCTCTTTATATGAGCCAGCATTATCTTGACACCAAAACCAGATAAGAACATTACAAGAAAAGCAAATTTCAGGACAGTGTGTTTGATAAACGTGAATGCAAAAATCCTCAGCAAAACAGAAGTATACTGAAGAGAATAGCATGTTAAAAGGATCCTTCATCATAATTAAGAAGATTTACCCTAGGAATGCAAGGATTGTCCAATAAAATGGAAATCTAAAATGTGAAATACTACATTAACAGAATGAAAGATAAAAGTCCTATGATTATTCCTTTGGATGCAGACAAAGTGGTTGACAAAGTTCGCCATCTTTTCATGATAAGAAAGCTTAACGAATTAGTTATAGAAGGAAGATGTATCACCAAAATATAGGTCATATATGACAAGCTTATAGCTAAAATCATGTTCAATGGAGAAGAGTTGAAATATTTTTCTGTAGGAAAAAAGTAGAGTGTCTGCTTTCACTACTTTTTATCCCATATAGTCCTGAAGTTTCTTGCCAGAACAATAAGGCAAGAGAAGGTAAGAAAAGGCATTCAAATAGGAAAGAAAGAAGTGAAATACTTGTCATTGGTTTATAACTTGGTATAAACTAATTAGTTATAACTAATAAACAGTAAAATGAAGAATACAAGACCAATATTCAGAATCAGAAGTATTTTTATATACTACAATGTATAATCCAAAAAAGAAGTCAGGAAAACAATCTCATTTACAATAATATGCACTCTCTCTCTCTCTCTCTCTCTCATATACAGAGAGAATATATTTAACCAAGGGTGGCAAAGGTTTGTGGACAGAAAATTATAAGACATTAATGAAAAATGTTGAAGAAGACAAATCAATGGAAAGATATTCCATGTTCATGGATTATAAGAATTAATATTGTCAAGATGGTCATGCTACCAAAAGCAATCTATAAATTTAATGTAATTTGCAAATTTAATGCAATCCACATCAAAATTCCAATATCATTTTTCAAAGAAATATAAAACATTTTCAAAATTCATAACAAACCACAAAAAACTGAATACCAAAGTGATCTTGAGAAAAAGGAACAGAATTGAAGGCATCACTCTGACATCAAATTATGCTCTAAAGCTTTAGTAATCAAAATATCATGCAATTTTCATATACCTAAATACATCCAGTGAAAACAGAAGAGAGAGCCCCAAAATGATTTGATTTTTGACAAAGATGGCAGAAATACAGAAGGTGAAAAAACAGTCTCTGTGTGAAAAAAGCGGTCTCTGTCATAAAGCGCATTGGGGAAATTGTATAACACTTTTTGATGAGGATGTGGAGAAAAAAATAACCCTGGTACACTCTTGTGGGGATGTAAATTAGTATAGCCATTGTGGACAACTGTATTGAAGGCATCAAAAAAAAATAAGAATAGAATATTACATGTATGATCCAGCAATCTCATTTCTGAGCATATATTCTAAAATAATGGTATCCTTCTGACAAGGAATTATATATACTTTCATGTTCATTGAAGAATTATTCACAGCAAACATTATATGGAATCAATCCATGCATTTATCAAAGGATGAATGAATACAGAAATATATATAGTGGAATGCAAATCAGCCTTTAAAAAGGAAATTTTATTTTTCAATTACATAGATAAACCTTGAGGACATATGCTAAGTGAAATTAATTAGGTGCAGAAAAAAAACTGCATTTGTCACTTACATATGGAATCTAAAACAATCAGAGAGAAAAATAGCGATTACAGAAGCTGGGGAGTGAGGATAATGGGGAGCTGTTGGTCAAAAGTAGTAGCTGCAGTTAAGAGAAACAAATAACAAGTATTTAAGATGACAGCTGTGTAATTGGCTTCATTTATTCATTTCACACACTATAAATGTAACATTACTGTGTGCCTTATAATTATATGTTGTAATAATTTTAAATGGAGCAAATTCATTAAAAATATAAAATTAAAATGTCATTCTCGTCTTGATTCTTGGATATAGCCCCTCCATTCTCTCCTAATGTAGTGTGATAGATTTGATTCCGTTTTGTTTTTTTATCCACCATAATTTCTCATCTCTCATTGTTTTTAAGTTATTGCTTTTGTTGTCTATTTGTTTCTGTTTTGTTCTTTATTGTTCATGGTGAAGTGTTTTTTTTTTTTTTTTTTTTTGAGAAAGAGCCTCAAGCTTTCCCCCTGGGTACAGTGCTCTGGCATCACAGCTCACAGCAACCTCCAACTCCTGGGTTTATGTGAGTCTCCTGTCTCAGCCTCCCAAGTAGCTGGAACCACAGGCACCCACCACAATGTCAGGCTATTTTTTGGTTGCAGCCATCATTGTTGTTTGGTGGGCCTGGGCTGGATTCAAACCCACCACCTTAGGTGTATGTGGCTGGTGCCTTAGCCACTTGAGCCATAGGCGCTGAGCCGGTGAAGTGTTTTTGTATGTGAATGATTTCTTGGTGCTTTTACTAGTTAAATATTGCCTCAATATCATTGAGTAGCAAAGAAATATAGAACTTCA
Organism: Galago senegalensis; assembly: GCA_963575145.1. NCBI lineage: Eukaryota > Metazoa > Chordata > Mammalia > Primates > Galagidae > Galago > Galago senegalensis. The sequence continues at coordinate 43,072 of CAUYTI010022234.1, forward strand.
GTGATCTAAAGAAATTTACATGCTTCATTAAAAATAAACATAACAGACTGTTAGATTTCTCCAGGATGTATCTCCTTGGCTGAGCTCACTCAAACATCTCAGAGCTGCACAAATCTGTGGGTGAGCTGAGTCAAAGAGGGGAGATGGCATTTTCAAGGACTCCGATGTGAATCAGCTCTGCTGCATGTGTTATTCACCATCAGGCAGGACACCTGGAGGCTTCCTGTGATGATGTTATAGTTACAAGAGGAGATCCCATTCATAAATCCACTCTATGACTCTGCTTGTGCCAAATTAATCTCCTACTGGCCAAATTAAGGTACATTGCTCACCTCATTTCCAGCTGATATGCAAGGGACTTCAAAGAGTGTTGATATGCTGAGATGTAAAGAATTTGTGTAATCTTTGGGATTTCCTTGAATATTTAAGTAACCTTTAAGTATTATAACCTCTAAGTAAATGAATGAGAGTACTGCTTTTGAACTTCCCTGGCCATTTGTTGAGGAAGGCTTATGTCATCAGCTTTTGATCTTTCCTCTCAGGTTGGTCTTCATGTTTCCCAGAGAAACCATTTTAAGTCTCTTACCAAGAGGTTAAAGATCTGGCTCCAGCTGTCAACTCTGTCTGGTGTCCTCCAGTCAGGGGTAACTTTCTGGACAATAAATAGTGTGTCAGGAAGGAAGAGTAAGAATTAGTTGTTGAAAACGGGAAGTGACGAAGAGACTTATGGATCTAATACCTCGGAATGGCTTATATTAGTTCATTATTACACTGGCTCATAGCAGTCTATTTTATTGTATAGCTTCCTCTCACTTTAACCCCAATTTTGAGGTAAAATCTGAGTCATTTGATAATTCTGTGGTACAAATTGGGTTGTGTGGGGGGAAGTTTTCTTCAGTTAGAAGAATATTCAGCTTTGTTAGCTCTGTTGTGTAAATTGCTATTATCCACCTGAATTCCATCATTTTGTTGCTGTTGCCTCTTCTGTTTTTATCATCCTTGTGCATTTATGTCCTTTGCTAGAAATAATTACTAGAGTATTGGTGGGGGGTTGTAAGGAAGCAAAATTACATTAATGACATCTAATCATTGATCTTTACCCAAAGTTCATGTAGCATTTTTTTTAATCCTCAGATTGTTTTTCACATTAAGAGATTTCTTTTCCATTTGCAAAATACCCTAGTTTTTTAAGGTTTTAATTTTTAATATTCACAAGGATGAGATTTACTCCTCAGATTACCGGATGCTCTTCTACTCCCTGTGTCCTATGACATTTTGTCTCCAGTGGCTCCATGTTGTTATTTTTTGTGCATTTTCACTTAATTTATTCATCATTGAACAAGTTAGTATTTGTCTAGAACCAATGTTTTTCATATTATAAGGTCATTACATATGCAATAATATTTCACTGACTTACAAATGAACAAATAAAAAAACACAAGGCAGAAATAGATGCTCAATTTCCTGATTATGAATATCCTGCAGGTCATGAATCAAGGGACAGATGGTAAAGAGGTGGGTCTGAGGCATTGTCTCTATCAAAAAGCTCACTTACAGTATTAGAGCCTTAAAAAGTTTTCTAATTAATCTGACTCCTACAGTAAAATTATTATTAGATCTCCCTAGATCCCCAGAAGTTGACTTTGTCAGGGTTAGTTTTTGAAATTATTGTTAGATGTTTGTGTGCTTTTTTTCATTTTGTGCATTTATGACTATTTTCCTGTGAGCTTCTGAAAGGCTGTTTTGAAGACTATTAAAATGATCAGGGTTTTTTTTTTGCATATATGTTTATAATTTTTTTTACATTATCAATATGTTTAGCACTGGCTTAGAACTTTGAAATTCACAATAAATCATTTTGAAGCCTTTAATCATTTTTATAATAACATGCATAATCAGAAACCTGTAAAAAATATGAAAATTACAAATTTTATTTTCTTTGTGTAAATAATGATAGAGAAGTGACCAAATTAATATTTCACAATCTAGCTATTCCACAATGGCAAAGTTCAGCTTATTATTTAAAAACAGATGCATATTTATTATTTACTAGTAAGTACATGTGATTTTATGGGACAATATTTGGTCCATTATTTTTCCTTTGAAACCAGTGTTTTATAAAGGGATGTATTTCTATATAAAATAAAATTTAACATAAAATTACATTTTATCTTGTTTTTACTCATCTTTGAGAACTCATATAGTCATAATTCTCTGAATTAAATTTATAAAGAATCAAAATAATAAAAAATTTCAGTCAGTAATTCTGATTTCTTTATATCTTGAATAATTTTATTTGATTGATTGAGACATTTTAATACTAAATGATTCAGACTGCATTGACATAAAATTTTTGGCTGACAATACAGATCTCCCTTCCTAAATCTAGTCTGTCCTCCACAGTACTGCACACTCAGAATATAATGATTTGTAAAATTATCTCTAAGTTTTTGAATCAAATAGTTTTGAATAGAGTAACAAAAAAGTCAATACTTTAGCTAAAAATATTATTCAAAGCCAAGGCATGCATAAATTGCCTTTTGATGAAAGAAACATATGGAATGGGATGGCACAGGTATTTGTTTTTATTTAATACAATATTTTTCTGTGAGAATTAGCAGCTTTTAGCTTACAGAATCTGTATGTTACCAAATGATTTCATGGAGTTCCTACCACGTAATTAAGCAATGATAGCACATACAAACATACTTTTTATATTATTTTATCCTCTTAAATATCAGTGATCTGATATCTAAATGCTGCTAACAGTTCTAAAGGCCAATGATTTTTTGACATTTTAAGGAAGTTGCTGTGACCACTCTTCCAAATATTTTTTAATAGTTGTCAGTGTTTTGGAAAATTAGTTTTAAAGGATCTATATTCAATGATATTTAAAATTATTTCAGTTGATCTAATGATTTTTTTTTTTCTGGATGGGAAAACTTCTTTCTTTCTAGACTAAAGAAGTTTAAGTAGGTATTGTTGGTTGGGAGGAAAAGAAGAAGGTATCAGCCTACCTGGTAAATGCTAACAAATCAAGGTAAATAAGGATGGCAAGACCTTTGCAACCATATAAATATCACAAACTGTTGGTGTAAATTGATATATTTAATCTACTATTTCCTTCAAACAACTGGTAATATCTGTAATATTTGATTCATAGAATAATTTTTACATAGACAGTATGACACTTAGGCATGTACCAAATTGCCTTGAAATATATTGCATAAGGGTTAAGTTGAATGCATAATATCAAATTATTAATGAGATTTCCCCATTTATTTCAGGTGTACCTATTATCACATATTTAACATTATCATTCTCTATGAATAACTTTATCATTTTGATTTATATTTGTAATTTAGTGCTTTCAGTGTTACTTCCATAGTTGTTACATTTACTAAAATTCCTTACTAGATATTACATTATATGCTACATGTATTTCTCTTTTACCATATGTAAATTAATCTATTTTCCTGGCAATTCCTCCGTATTTCCATTTAAGCAAACATTCACTCTATTTAACATTTATTTATTTATTTACAGGATTATAATCAACCAGGTCTTCATCTAGAAGCCAAATAGAAAAAACCATTCATTTTATGTCTTCAATGAGTAATAAAATTGTCTATTCATAGATTACTAAAAAGAAATTTTAAGTGATTTTTTTCTGGGAAAAAAAATAATTATTTTAGTTTTTTTTCTAAATTGTTATAAGAACTGATTTTAAGGAGATCAAAAAACATATTGTTAGAAAAGTTTATCTGGATAGAACATTTCTTTCCTTTTTTGTTTCATTCTTGGAAAGTGACCTCTGTGTCAGATGGTTCATACATTATTACACTATTTTTAAAAGCATAGAATTTTAGACTATACCTCTGATTTTTAGTAATAACACTTGGGGCAAAAATGAATTAAAAGTATAATTATCTCTAGCTAATGAAAGGAATTAGCATATAATGCACCATCTTCAGGAAAAACTTTTAACTCAAGTTATTATAAAACATTTGTTTTCCTGATATTTGTGACTAGACAGAATAATAAAATGAAAATAGACTATCTGAAGTCAGAAATGAATCTGACTCCTTCAATAGTGCAGCTAGTAATTGGGCCCTAGAGGATTTAGCTCATGGAGTTATTCTCTCTACCTATGATAACTGCTTCTTCCATATTTTTCTCTTAGTCTCACAGTCAGGATTTTTGACAGGAGCCCTAGGACAAAGAACTAAAAAAAGAAAATAAAGCTTTGGGGGGTCAAATTAAAAGGATTTGGGCTTCATTCAGTTAAGCTATCCTCTTGGGAACTGAAACAATATGAAAGAAATTTCTATTTTGGTTTGGAAGAGGTAAGTTCAACTTGAACTTACACACTCACAAACTATATAACTGCTATTTTGTGGTTTTCTCTTTAGAGAATACGGTAATACTTTCTCTGAATAGTTTACTGAAATTACACTGTGCCTTGTAAACCTGACTGAAATCTTTGCGAATTTATTGTGGTTTAGAATATGTTCACTGAAATCCGGATGGTTTTGAGGATCATACATTAGGATGTAGAGCCCAGTGGTTAAGAGCTAGGTCTCTGACAACCTCAAGACTATCCCCTCCACACCCCTAACAATGGCTAAAATTAAAAAGAGTGACAACAAAAAGCAGAGGAAGAGGTGGAACAATCATAAGTTATATGTTGCTAATGCAAGTGTAAAATGACATGACCATTTTATGGAACTGTTAGTTTCTTGAAAAGTTAACATCAACCTTCTGACTCAGCAACTCCACCCCAAGTTATTTAATTTAGAGAAATTAGAACATTAAGTTCACAGAAAGATCAGTACAAGAATGTTGAGAGCAGTTTTCTTTATAATTGTTCCTCCCAAATGGAAACCACCCACATGTCCACCAATGCAAAGAATCTGTGGCATGTTATATTAAGGAATACTTGTTCAAAGAAAGGATGTACAGTTACATAGGCAACAACATAGATCGAATTTAAAAATCTTATGTTGTATGAAAGAATCTTGAGCAAAATGTTAAGTACTATCTTTTCATTTATATGAGATTCAAGAACAGGAAAGCCTAAGTAGCAACTGTGGTTATTTCCTTAGGAATAGAGATTGACTCTGAAAAAAGGCAGAAAAACCACAAGAGGGTACTTTCTAAGATGTTATAGATGCTCTGTAATGTAGTTTGAGTGGTGATTATACTAGAGATTACAACAGTTAAAATTCATTAAACACTTCATATTTTTGAATTTTGATATTTGTACATTGCACCTCAACTTGAAAAGATAAAAAGTAGTTGAAAATCTGAAGTCCAGTGGAATGCATACGTTCCATCCTCATAGCTTTATGTCCGTCATAAGAATACTTAACTTCTCTGTGCTTTATAAAGGAAATGTAAAAGTATAAGGGTAATAGTACCTATTAGGGTACTATTGGGTTATTGGGAAGGGTTATTGGGAAGAAACCCATACTGACATATGGTAAACCTAAGCATTTATGGTATTATCATGTTTTCATGGCCTATTTTTGGTGTTTATATTTTAAATTGTAACCCTTTTAATAATCACAATAAAATACAATTTTGTTAACTAAACTTCAGTGTATACTTAATTTTAATATATTATTTTTGTCTTCTGTAATATGAATGATTTTCATTCATGTGCATGTGTGTGTACACAGAGAAACTTTAATATATTAAAAATTAAATATATATACCTATGGATAAAGAAACTATATTTGAATAGCTTAAATTATTTGCCAATAATCACAAATCTAGATTTGACAAAGCTGTTAACTCACATTTTTCTAATTTCTCAACCTAGGACGTTTTCCAGCCAGCTGTATTGAAGAGGAAGAGAACACATGCGATGGGGATCTCAGTCGACTTACTGATCAGCTGGTTAGTAAATTCATTTTAAAACTATTCCATTTCTGTGCTCTACATACAATTATCCTTCACCAAGAAAAATTCATTCTGCTCACTTTAATTTTACCAATTATACAGAGAAGCTGTACTTTTCTTCATTCATTGCTTGGGTATGAACTCAATTTGTAATTAAATGTGATTCTCCAGTTGGAAGTGATTTTGTTTTTTTAAACTTAACATGACCATGTCCCATTAGAAACCATTTCACAAATACATTTAACCACCACATTTTATCTACATCAGTCATTTTATCATTGCTACTATGATCGTTATATTAAAAGTTATGCCTCATGATTTAAAAATTTATTGGACACAAGTTTTTTTATCCTCTTTGTTTTCTCCCTTATTTCAACATTACTGCCCTAAACTGGGTGTTTGAGACCATAAGTAAATGATTAACTTTTTCTTTTAATTTTTTTTTTTTTTTTTTTGAGACAGAGCCTCAAGCTGTCCCCCTGGGTACAGTGCCCTGGCATTACAGCTCACAGCAACCTCCAACTCCTGGGCTCTAGCGAGTCTCCTGCCTCAGCCTCCCAAGTAGCTGGGACCACAGGCGCCCGCCACAACGCCCGGCTATTTTTTGGTTGCAGCCGTCATTGTTGTTTGGCAGGTCCGGGCTGGGGATTCGAACCCGCCACCTTAGGTGTACGTGGC